>CAEMYA010000162.1:3335020-3369215 GCA_903131615.1 Diplodus sargus | reverse complement strand
CCCCCCCCCCCATCCTCCCCCTCTGGGAGGCTGGAGGGGGGATTCCTGGGGGGGATCCCATGCTGCAAAATTAGGCATAATTCATCTCCATCATAGGTCAGTACACTAGAAAATGAGTCTTAGCTTCACTCCTCCCAGCTGCAGCAGAGAGTGTGCACTGTGTTATCGGCAGCAGGGTTCTCCCACATGATCAGATGTTGTGTCTGAAGAGCTTCTTGCAACATGCTTGGAGAGAAAAAAAGGTTCCATGATGCAAAGCAAAGACAGTGTGGTGTGAAGTAAAGTGGAGCGGCTGCAGGCTGCGGGCCAAATCCTGTATCTGTGACAGCCATCTATCAATATGTGACTGGAGGTTAGTCGTCCCCTGTCCTCTCTGGGCTGCTGGTAGGAGGGCACGGAAAGAACAGACAGTACCTTTCAGCCCCGCGGCGCTGACAGCTGTCAAAAATGTTGATTTCTTGGACGGCAGCGTGATGGACGCATCCGTGACGAGTCGAGTTCGTCCCAGAGTGTCTTCACGCCGGTTCTGCGTGGACGTTTGTGTGGATAATTAAAGCACCACCACCACACTCCTGCTCTGGTGTTCTCCACTGCGATAAGAGTCACTGCACGGATCCTCCGGGGACCTCGTTGTGGTTTTCGTGTCGCAACGTCTGTGCACATGATGCTGGGGGACAGTCGGCAAACATTGCATTTCCTGAAATCACTTGCTCCATCGCCCTCTTTTGAAGAAAGAGGATGTGAGCCAAGCGAGGGAACATCGTTTGATTGTGTCAACAGGTGCTTACGCTGTTCATTGCTTTCACCCGGTCTTGAACCCCTGACCCGTTACTTCCAGTATCTAGGGATGCGTCTGCATGGTTCCCTTTGAACAGAACAAACGTAACATTAAGAGCAGAAACGTCAGAAATCCATTGCACAACCCACCCTAAGCATTCTTTTCTAACCACGAGGGCTTCAATCTGGCCGCGAGAAACAACTGCTGAGGTTATTATTATTGTCCCCCTCCTCCCGCCCCTGCAGCCCCACCCTCTCCCCGCTGAAGCCCAGGCTGAGCCAGGTGATTAGGAGATCAAAGGATGGGGGTTAGGTACGGGTGGAGTACCGCCTCGGGCCTTTCAAGCAGAGCGTCTCACGACCGGGCTGAGGTCGCAGACTGGCAGAGTAGGATGCCTACCACTCAGACTTTTGCCTACAGGAAGCTTTACTCAGGGATTAGGAACCTTTTGGAGGGACTCATTGCGTTTTCACCGCAGTGACAAGGGTTTAATTAAGATCCGGGCCGAAAAGTTCTTTGTTGGGGTGTAGAACTTACCATTTTTAAGTATTTAGAGTTACAGAAGAAAGCACAAGACGGATGGATCGATGAAGAATGTGGCGCCGTCGTGTAAAAACAGTTCCTCTAAAACTAGTTCCTAGTTCCTTAAAGTTCTGGGTGGAAACGTGGCATCTAAGGGCTTCGTGAACTAATGTCTTGTTGGGCTTTAAAGGGCAAGGGCAGAACTCCTCAAGGATAACGGCATCTTGTAATTTTGGAGTAGGAATCCAAACTCAGAATATTAACATTTACAATATTAATGAGACAAAATATATATTTTTTTTCCATAACTGAAGAAACGAGCTGTTCTCAGAGGAAAATAAGGTCCGAAGAACACGGTGAGAAGCTTTAAAGGTGGCAGGGTCCGCCACATATAAAGAAAGTAAAACAGAAGTTGTGTTTTGTTTTCAAGGTCAGTTTGTTCAGTTACAGAAATGAAGAGAGTTTGTTTATTTAGTTTGTTCAGGCGTAAAAAAAAAAAGAATCTGTTGATGAAGATCTTTCTCTACACGGTGCACATTTAATTTAAACATTCATTCATAGGAAGTCGGCTCCACGAGTATTAAAATGCAGTTTCTGATCAAGAGCTTCGGAGGAAGCGACAGGAGAGATTTGAGAAAAAGATACAACACCGGGGGAAAAACCTGAGTCCTGTTGTGTGACATTGCAGCCTCTGTTACCCTACAGAGCGACACATCAAATAGAAAAAGAGGAAAAGTACAAAGTTCACTTGCAACAAGTGGTCAAGAGTGTGTTGTTCACGACACCTGCGTGTGACATGCTGTTATTATATTGATGTCAGTTTGTTTCTGTTCTTCTTTTTCTGCTCATAATTTCCTCTCTCGCATAATAATTTGTTTAGGTGGGAAGGAATCACTGGAGCTGCCTGCATGCTGGAGCTTTTTTTTGTTGGTTCCCACGCAATCTTTTGTAATAAGAGAAGTAGGCTTGCCACATAACTGCTGTGTCCCAATTTCACACTACAAACCGATCGTATACGGTATTACATACTCGTCAGACTGCTGTTTTTGTTGGACATGCTGGCAGCTTTGGGGATGTTGGTGGTCCGCCACTTTGATCCAGACTGAAATATCTCCAAAACTGCTGGATGGATTGTTGTGAAGTCAGGTAGAGACATTAACGTCTCCCTAAAGATGAATTGTAACAACTTTGGTGCCTCCGTGATTTGTCCTTCAGCACCTCCATCAATTTGTCCACAACCTTTGTTTGTGCAAAGTGTAGGCTAGCCCATCGCCCGGGTTCCCTTGATGACTGACTTCTATATCACCACCACTAAGCATCTTACCAAACCATACCACACACTTTGCTATAAATCAATCAATCTATTATCTAAAGTCCTCCATTAAAGACAGACTAGTGAGTAGATGATACTCTGTGTTCGGCGTGATGGCGGTTAATGTTCCCGACAACTTCTGTGGTCTCATTAGGCCGGTAAATTAAGTATTTAAGGCATGAAAACACTTTATAAATCAAATGCAGGATATATACTGACATATTTGATGCGGTAGAAACTTTTGGTGACGACAGGCCTTTGACTTTGACTGTGAGACGTGGGAACAGGAAGTGCAAAATGCCAACTTGTTTCTGGGTTAGCATGCTAACACCCTGGTGAATGTCACCTGCTAAACACCAGTGTGTTAGCAACGTCATCGTGAGCATGCTAGCATTTAGCTCAAAGCATTTTTTGCGGCTGTGGGCTCTTTATCTCGTCTTGTGCTACTTCCTGGAAACTGCGCCGAGCTTTCAACCGTATCTTGTGGCCTTCATCAGAGGGTCAGTTTGCTCACTTGTCATGGAGGTGCTTCAGTTTTTCAGTTGCTTGAGACTTGGCTTGGGAACTGGTTCAAGACCAGCATGAACCAGTCGGTGAGGAGCGCGACTGGTGGCTGGAGAATCGACATTTCACCTTACTGCTGCACCTGACTGCGTGGCAGCCTCACGCTCTGAGATGTCTCCATATCCTGTGTGTGTGTGTGTTTGTGTGTGTGTGTGTGTGTGTGTGTGTGTGTGTGTGTGTGACCGACAGAATTCTAATTTCCTGAAGGGGATTAATAGAAATATGTCTTCTACTTTGCTGTTTTTCTCGTGTGAACACTTTCAAAACTGGATCAGAATTAATCTGCGTTATGCAACTTTTGTCCCGCTGTTTGTTTGTTTGTCCTTCACGGCACGGATTTGTGTTGATAAGAGGGACTAACGCCCCGACATGTTACTGTATGCATCTCATCTGCACATCCAGAGCACTGTAAACATCGCTGTTTAGTGTGTTTGCTTTGCAAATTAGGATTTGATTTAATTTATTGGAGGACAGCGATTTATTTACAGAACGCTGAATTTCGTTTGGAGATTAAAAAGGAGGACGTGGGAAAATGTTGGAAGAGGCGCAGCTCCTGGATCGCTGTAAACTGTAGATCAAGCGGCGCAGTCGAGTGAATTCGAGGATGCATTGCGGGTGGAAAAACCTGTGTTTTATTGTCAGCGAGTTATGTCTGCTGTGGAAAACACATTCGGCTTTTATTGGAGACACCCGCGCATGAAAAAACTCTGTCTGCACATCTGTTTGTGTGCTCTCACATGTGTCTGCGAGTGACCGGGCCTGTGTGACGCGCCTTCCTCATAGAGATCTATTGTACTTTTTTAGTCAGATGAGTGAGTCAGCAGAGAGGGTCACGGCGGAGGCGTGCGCGCAGGCCAACGTCATGGGAATTATCTCCGGGAATCACTGCATACTTTCCCATCTTAAGGCCTCTGAGCCATTCGTAGCATTCCTAAGTCATGAGGTTCCTCTGCGCGCAGAAGGAATCGCGCTGAAACCGCCAAGTGGGACATGAACACGGACGCACAAACACACATGTATGAGCGCAGGACGTTCAGAGGACGATCCTCTGGCTGTAAATGCTGCAGTTTCGGGGTGTGGAGCGGCACACACACACACACACACACACACACACACACACACACACACACACACACACACACACACACACACACAGACAGACACACAGACACGTGCAGAGTGGAAAATCAATACTGGATGATCTCATTGCTGTTTAATGGGTCATATTCTCTTGCAGATGACCATCACTGTACATGGTGACTGTTTGTCTGTCTGCGCTGTGAAAACACTCAAACACTTTATCAGTAAAAATGCTTCGACTCAGTTACACACACATCCAGCTAGTAGTCGGATGTCGTATGTGGTGTATATTTATAGCTGTAACTGTGTTTTAAAAAGGAGGGAATCTCCTGTAATGTAGATACGAATTGTAAATAAATGAATGTAAGAGCAAAGGCTTCCTCCGAGTGTGTTCCCAGTGAATAAACGTAACTCAGAAGAGCCAGAAATGCTCATGTCTTCCCCTCTACGGAGCATAATGTACCACATCAGAACACACATGCTGTTTGTGGAGTAATTAGTGATGTTTCCTTGTAAGAAAAAGGCTGCAAAGTAAAATAGTAATGAGTGCATTTGTCCAAGAACTACTGTTATGTAAACGCACTTAATAAGACTCGACCGCGTTACGTAATTAGTTAAGCACCAGTTTCTGCTACATCGTGGCACTCGATCGCTGCTTCACTTTTAAGATGGATGTTAATCCTTCCTGTGTTATGTTATTTAACTACAAATGCGCAGATATTTGCAATGTTTTCTCGCCCAGTTCCAAACACCTCACCTGACCTGATCTGCTGCTTCTAGGATATAAAATCCAGGAGGTGATTTGCTGGATGCGTTTTGATCATTTTGCTAAAAATGATCAAACCGCCTCCCGCCTGTACTTGTCAACATCGAGGAAGAAACTGTCTTTTGATATGGCTGATGCACCATCAGCTCCGTGAGGTCTGTTTTTCAGCTCTTCCACTCATTTGTATATTTCAGTTTTCCTCTCTTTTTTTTTTTCCAATCAGGTCTTGCACAAAATTGCTCAAGTAATTGTTTCCCATCCGTCTTCTTTTCCGCTTCCACTACCAACGTGTCTCCCGCGTAAACTGCAACAAATTTAGGCACGTTCCCTGAAGATCGCCGAAAGGTATTCTGGGAAAGTGCACAACGTCAGAAAACCAGACAGGAGAAGCCGGGCCGGATTAAAACAGAGTCAAAACAGCAAAATAGTACTTGTGCTAAAAATACATTGCCGTACTTTTTACTGCCTGTTGTTTTTTGGTTTTTAAACAAATTTGGAGATAAAGTTTGCACAATAAACACAATATTTATGAGGACTCAGCTGTATAATGTCCTCTACCCTTCTAAGCATCTTTCCGTCCAGACCAATATTAACATTGAGTATACGTTTATGATGACGCGTCATACCGTGTGCTCTGAGGAAATGAGGATAGACACACGGGCCGTGTTATGTGTGACAGCGTGCTGACTGTGATGGAGTGATGCTGATTGAAAGCTGACACACTCTTAGAGAATGAGTCATGATACAGCAGATGGCGGCTGATCCCTCCTCGCTCCCTCACTCTCGCTCAGTAATGTTCGGGGGGGGAAACCCGTCTTGATTTTGGGTTGTGTGTGTGTTTGTGTGGTCGGGGTTGTTTACCTTCCTCCTTCTTTGCAAACAAACAGCCTTTAAGTGGAGGGAAGAGACTCCCAGAGGAGACACCAACTCAAACACACACTCGCGCACGGACTGTGTTTTTAATTGGCGTCCTCCCGGGGTGGTCTCCCCCGACGTTCGTTTTCTGACACTCGTTCCGTCTTTGTAGCTCGCAGCATGGGGCCGTGTGTGTGTGTGTGTGTGTGTTGTGGAGTGGAGTTGCCGTAACATCCAAAAGGGATGAAGAGCGAGAAAGAAAGCCACAGAAAACTGTTTTTTTCTTTTCTCAAGTTGTTTCACGGCCGCAAACACTTTGGCTCTCTGTTTTTCCGGAAAACAGCAAATCAGGCGACCAAAAACCAAATCTGTCAGGCTGCGTCTTTTGTGCGAGTCCAAGTGTGTGACATAACCACTTTCCTTGCATAATCACTGCTAGTGTTCAAAGTTGTGTGTGTTTGTGTGGTCGTTTGCGGGAGCATTGAGGGTGAGAACTGATGGGGGGATCCAAGAGCTACATGTGGCGTGAGACCTCTCAGAGGTCAGAGGTTAACTGTGGAGAATGCAAGTCAAATTAAGGTTGGATTAAGAGGACGAAACACACAACCTGGGAGCATCTAACTCTGACTTGGGGAGTTACTGCGACAGATTCCTTTTAATTTGGCGCAGTGGATAAATATAACATAGACCGGCATCAAACAACACATTTTTAAAAATGCCTCCTGTTGTAGTCTCTCTCATTCTGTGCTGTTTTCCCACCAGCACTTTTCAAACCGAGCCGCATTGGTTTTCATTTCCATCTCAGACGTTGAGCTGCGCCATCGATAGGCCTGTTTCAGAGCAGGGCCCGCCCCGCCTCCAAGCAGGCTGCGGTTCCATCATGGTGTTACTGCAGTATCTTGGGTGTTGGGCACCTTCATGGCACCGACAAAATTGCCTCGGTACCACAGAGATGCACACCTAGGGAGTGCTGTTGATTGGCTGTCTCGAAACATGCAGGAAAAACACGAGGTCACGTCCAGAGATGGGGTCACTACACTGTGGTAAATAGGTTTATATTTTATACCCGACCTTACGTGGGCGGGGGGGAAAATGGCTTGATGTGGTACTCGACTTCCTCTTGACGCCTGGCTATAAAGGAGTTTTTAACAAAATGATGATGCTCTTTAGTGTTCTCTTGAATAACCTGCACTGGCCATTAATTCCACCTGTCTGTGGTTTTATTCATCATGCATGTTTTTCCTTTTAGGCGGCATTAATCTTTTTTAGATGAGCCTCTGATTACAGTGTTGGCAGTACGTTTTATTGATTTCCTTTTCATGCCTTTATTGATAGGACAGCTTAGAGAGTTGACAGAGGTCACAGGTCACAGGTCGGACTTCCTGGGCTGCTACAGCGAGGACACACGGGTCACACGCTCTACTACTCAACAGAGCTATACGGGAGTGCCCCAAATGTAGTTTCTGTTTCCACCTGGATAAAGTCTGGAAAAAAAAGAAAAGTCCTGGAGCTTGGCTGCGTTCAGGTGCATTATCATGTGCAGCAGTGAATCTCTGGCCGCCGTGTTCAACGGTGGCGTCAGTGCATCGAGTGTGTCTGGAGCCGCACTGATCAAGAGGGGCTGGAGGTGTGAATGTGTGTATGTACATGCACGTGTGTGTGTGTGTGTGTGTGTGTGTGTGTGTGTGTGTGATCAAACCCAGAGGCTTCTTACATCTCCATTAGGGCCCGGGCCAAACTCTGCTCAAGCATCCTGCCAAGAAACTGAGACCTCCATACTCGCCAACACACACACACACACACACACACACACACACACACACACACACACACACACACACACACACACACACACACACACACACACACACACACACTATCTCCCTCTCCCTCTTGCACTCTTTAAGCCTCTGTCGCTCTTTGTTCCTCCCTCAATCTAAATCTTTGTTTTTTTTTGTCTCAAATCTGTCTCTCCCTCCATCTGGTGCCCTGGATTCTCTTGTCAGTATCTCTCTCTCTCCGGCTCCCTCCTCCATCACTCCACTCCACTCCACAATCTCCTCCTCCTCCTCCTCCCTAAACTCCTCTCCAGAGACGGACGATCCAGCCTCCCTACTGTCGCTCTTTATCGTCTCCCTCCTCCCTCGGCTGCCTACCTATCAAAAAAACTTGCCCTCTCTCTCTCTCTCTCTCTCTCTCTCTCTCTCTCTCTCTCTCTCTCTCTCTCTCTCTCTCACACACACTCACCACTACATCTGTTATCACCGTGTGGGAACATCTTTTACCCATCATGCCTCTGGGCGCGACATCGATGTTGCTTGATGGTGGCAGGTGAGGAATTCGGGGAATCCGCGGCTCTTCCGAGAACTGCTTCTGCACCCGTAACCTGTAACAACCTGAGATTTATGAGCAGTGGCCGGGTCGCGGCAGGAAAGGGAGTGATGCAGTGGTGAATACAAATGTGGCTGACCTCTGACCTCCAGGTGGTGATTGTTAAATGCAAAATGATCTCAAATGTAGAGAAAGAATCAAGGAAATGAATGTTTTTTTAAGTTAATGGAGGTCTTTTTAAGCTTCTGTACAGTTTGTAATAGTCACATTAATGTAATGTAGCAGCTTCCTGACATTAGAAGTCTAGTTCATGAGCGTATGGGGGGAAAAAAGTCCTGGTCGGTTGTGAGATGTACTGTCTGCACTGCCGGACGATCACACATGGACAATTATTGCATTTAACTACCGAGCAACTGCCGGTGTACAGCTGGTACGTTAGCTGTTCGCGGCAAATGGCTGCAAAACAGTTCAGCGAGTCAAGCTGACACGATTAAAGTGAATTTAATGAATCTAGTAGAGATTTGATGAACGCTTCAATGAGTTTGACTCTGTGTGTGAGTGTCTAAAATAGTCCAGTTTCCCCCCAGAACAGAAGAAAGTTGGGTTAAGTTGGCCAACAGAAGGTTATCCTTGCCAGATTTGAATCGGACTTGGCAGCGCCGACTTGAGAGATTTAGCTTCGGTTAGCAGAACTCGGGCCAGAGTCGACCCTCGGGCCCTTTTGGAGTTTTGGTACTTTATTTTTAATTATGAGTCTGGCATAAATGTGGCAACAGCATGTGCTCGATTTAGGCTGTTTGGCTCAGTGTGTCTTGCTGCCTGGGTAAGTTGTTTGGTTTCTCATTTTGCTCAGAAAGGAGGAAATGCTTAAACATAATTTGCAGATTAAAAGGTGGACAAATGAAGGCTGGTTTTAAAACAGCCCAGAAGGTCTCATCGCTTCTTGCTCAAATACGTCACAAAAGACGCGAATCGTGTGCTAAATCTATTACCAGGAGATTCTTACTGAGAATCTCTCGCTGATTAAATTCTCTCGTGACCTCCACCTATTGTCGGCTCCGTCATTAAGTAGACTTCACTTGCTCCCTGCGCCGGCTCGTGTTGTGTTGTGATCCTGAAGAGGCGAACGTGTTGATACTGAGCGGAGGAGACGCGGAGGACGGAGGGGAGAGGTGTGACGTCCAGCCTGTCACGCTAATCTACAAGTCTGTGACCCCACATAACACTGCGAGTGTATGTGGAGACACACACACACACACACACGCGCACACATGCAGACACACACGCGCATTCCAGTCGGCTCCCTGCTCTCTGATAGATGGCAGCAGTTAATGAAGCGCTGCGTTTGAAGTAGATAAGATGCGGAGAGAAGAGGGCTAGAAATGCTAATGTCGTTTATGTGCTGAGGGCAAGGGCGACGCTGGGAGGCCTCGGAGGGAAGTCGTGCCTGTAAGTGTGAGTGTGTGTGTTGGGCTCGTAACGGGGTTTTGAAGTGATATCCTGATATCTTTTAAGAGGAAAGTGACAAGTCTGTGTTTTGTGCCTTTAGTCAGAGTCTTTGAGTTTGGGCTTTTTTCATGACTAAAGCTCCCTGTTGCACTTCTTGCCAAATTCCTGTCATTAAGGCTGTAAAACTAAAATAATGATAGGCTACTACTGCAACTACTGCTGCTGCTAATTATAACGTTCATAATACACGCCCATGCAGTTTTGTTGTATTTGAATATCACATTTAAACAAATCAATTTGGTGGAATTATGAAAATGTTAACAACTAGCTTAATTGCTTTATAGATGGGGACATTTGTACATCTGTAGTAATGATATTTCTCACTTTTCATTCATCAGTGCAGCCTCTTGATGCAGATAGATCCACATGATTGGCAGAAAAGTCAACGTTGCAGATTTTGCAGCCCCTTTCCTTTTAAAACCTAATGCAAGAGAAGAGAATTCTTCTTTTTCGACGCGTCTGAAATGTGTTTAATTATTCTGCAGTACAGTGCAGCAGGCCACATGCCGTACAGTGCCAGAAATCTGAATCCTGGAGAGGGCAATGAAAAAATGTGAGTCTTCCAGGAAAAATAGGAATCATTCTGTCTTTGTTTTCATCTTAACTTTCGCTTGTTAAGTCTCGTGACTGCATTTTGCACGGCAGCGATGCTGTTGAGGCAGGTAAAACATATTTGAAGTAGCACAGACCTGCAACAAGTGGAATTTAGATTTTCTTCTTCTCCTGCCCAGGTAATCCTCACGCAACCCCGTAGGTTCATCCTCTCTCCTGGGTGGGGGATCACCGTTTGAAACAGTATGGTTCGTCTGACTAAGTAGCGACAGTTTGGGGAATGCCCTCTCAGGCACAAAGCCAAGTCTGTCGGAGGAAGATTATTGATGTGGAAGAACTTGACCAGCATGCACAGAGCCCTGACTTCAACCTCTTGTTGAAAGCCTTGAGGGAAATTGCAGGCCATCATCTCAGCAAATTAGATATCGGTTTAACATTCAGGTGTCCGCATACTTTTGTCCGTGTAGCGTCAGCTCTTCCTTCTCCACCGCCGGTGCAGTATCGCCTCTGAGCTAGCCAGCGCCGTGACAAATGAGAATAAAAAAACATTAAAGAGACATGCATCATGGATACACAGCCGCGGTATGCACAGACACACACATGAAATATGCATGTGAGCGAGGCAGGGAAGTGTACAAAGGGAGCGCTTTCAACCACATTGCAGTGCAGTTCGACACGTTCATTGATGGAAAAGCTACAGAGCCACTTTCATCTTTTTCGTCAAATAGGAGTTTTCCCAATTACGGAGCAGCACTCCCTCAGTCTCCTCGCCGCACACAGAGGCGCACACACACACACACACACACTCTCACACAGCTAATCACCTCTGATTAGAGTGCGACTGAACACCTCCCCTGTCTGTCACAAAGAGCCTCCGTATGAATATTCAACACGAGTTCAGACTGCGTGTGTTCTCCTCACACACGGCTGCTTATAGGTGTTTTATGTCATTTGTCAGTGTGCGCAACAATGGCCTTCACCTGTATGAATGATGAAGCTGAAGTTTACATTTCGTGCGTGTGCGGGAGTGTGTGTGTGTGTGTGTGTGTGATACCTACCCGGGCTGTGATGGCCTCTTTAATTCCCCGTGTGATTGATTCCCCCCCGTTCGTCATCTCCTCGGTGCCGACATCGAGAGAGCGCGTGCAGAGCGACCAGGAAGTAAATTACCTCGAGCTGACAGCCTCCCACGGGACACACATTTCCCAGCAGGCTTTGCTGATGCTGATAGGTTGCCTGTTGTTGTCTCTTTCTCGCACGATCTCTGTCTCACGATCACAGACGAGATGTGCTCAGTCAGTAGTGATATGTGCTGCAGGCCGAGAGATGCAGCATCAAGAGAATATATGGATCTAATGTATTCAGACACCCATATATGTGCTCCATGTCCGCCCACGTGGAGCTAACGCAGCATACATGCATGATTTAGTGGGCTAGCAGCTACTCAGGTGTCCTTATTTACAGTTCAAGCCTCTCCTTTCCCTTTCGAGAGCTTAATTTGTTCAGATTGAATGTCTAAAACGATGGTTATGTAATATCCCTACTTAAAATTCTCTTCATCTGCTCAAACCTATTGGAAGCAACCTCACTGAAATGCATAGAATTGCTTTGTTGTTTGGTTAATTGTGAAAAGACAGGCAAGATACCTAAACCTGTGTGCCGATACTGACTGATAATTTATTTACCAGCTATTGGAGTGATGTCATCGAACCACGTACCGATCCGGAATCTATAGTCCGACTGAATGATTGCCAGTTTCCCATTGCAGTCTTTGAAATGCTCTTATCTTTTAACTCATGTATCCACCTGTTTCTTGGGGAGATTACTGGGGAAATGATTATGAACAGTGGTTGGCAGAGCTAGCACCAGTAACGGGGATTGGTACTGTTCACATTTGTACCAATTGGTATCCAGGTTCCAGTACCCAGTGGTACCTTTTTTCAGTACTTTATGCAATGACAACAATGTCATTTCGGTCGGTATTCTCGGAGAGTACCGAGTTTGGTAATCAAACCTAGTAAGTAATCATATAACTGACAGCAGCACTTTCAAGGCTCTAGAAGCGTTAGCGAGGCGGACTAGGCAGTAAATCTAATGTCAGTGGTATTCACTTGATGAAGTTGCTCACCAAGCTCTTCATGAATGAATGATACACCGCGCCAGTCGTTCTGTGAAAGAGGATGACTGTCCTGTTAGGACAGGAGGCGACAGAAGTTGCACCTGTAATTTGCACAAGGCATCACAGGGGGCCAGGAAGAGGTGGATAGAAATCTACGTACTAGTTGTTGATAATGCATTTTTGTGCCTGTGATTTGTTCAACGTCTTTAAAACATTAAAAGAGTTGCCATAGTTACCAGAAGTTTTGGAATCGGTAAGTAGGCGCGAAACGGCTGCAATGTACCTTTTGGGTAACTACGACCATCAGATTTTCGTCAACTGAAAGAGCTTGATTTGCCACTGACAGGCTAACACTGTCTACGTGAAGTGTCTGACATCATTTCTGAATTGATGCCCATGAAGATAGACAGTTTTTGTTGATAAAATCCTTTTTGTAATCGAAAACAAATGCCTTCATGGAAAAGACTTCGACCAGTTTTGCCAAAGTGGTGATCAACAAAGATGGAGAAGATGAAGGAGGACGGGCACAGTGAAATATTCCACTGTTGGTAAAAGATGTGCTTTAACTTCTTTATGTCGTAAGACAGGTAGACATTTTCAAATCCATAGGTAGGTTGTTCGGGAGTCTGGGGTTCTATCAAAACGTATTCCTATAACGCAGCTTTCCCTTCATCCATTATAGCTGAGCGCAGGTAGACTTTTGCAAGCTTTATTGAATAGGCTGGAACGCAAACTTTTAAAAGTTATATTAGTTTCTGGATGGGGAAAACTTTAAAGCTCAATATCGCCAACCTAAGCTACTCTGAATGCAGATGGAGCGCCATCCAGCGCCGCAGTCCACCCCTCTCCTCCCGTACGACTCCGACTCCATCACCAGCGCGCTCTGTCTTCTCCATAATGAGCCCCAATAACTGGACGCCTTCCATAAGTCTGTCTCGCCATAACCTCATCCGTCGTCTCCCCTGGCCAACGAGAACTATGTGATGAATGAGTCTTTTTTAAAAAAAAGATATCAAATATTCATCTGCCCCCAAACTACTGAATGAAAAATTGGGAATTTATCATTCGCCGAGTGCTCATTTTACGTTCCCCTACTCCCAAATTCAGAGTTCACTTATCCTCGACAAGCAAGCTGAGAAAGCAGCCGGGCAGGAGTGATCTAGAGATTGTTTTATGCATGGCGGTTAAGTGCGCGATTCCTGTGACTGATGGGAAGGCAAATCAGTATCCAAAAAAGCTTTCTTAGTCATGATTAGACCCGCCTGTGGTGCATTATTCTGGACTTTTACTAAGATTGGAGAGATGGGGAAGAAAACAGGAAGAGATGACAAGTGGGGAGAAAGAAATCTTTAATTTTTTACTCTTTATTTTTTACTCTTTCCGCCCCCAAACTCTTTGTTCCAAACTGTGTCTAAAATATAGAAAAGCTGCAGTCTCTCTCTCCCCACAAAAAAATCACCAAAGAATAAGCAAGAGGTGGAAGAAAAGATGTTTGGAAAAAGACCTTTTTTGGAGTGTGTTTTGTGTGCTGGGGGAGGAGAAGGAATGATGGAAAGAGTCTGAAGGTGGCTGTGAAGGTGTTGTGTGTCTGTGGCTGGAGGCTGTATACGCTGCTGCACATTCCCACACCTGGCAACCCCGAGGGACAGCTCTGAAAATTAGAAATCTAACCTCCACGCAACCTTTTTTTCACACCCCTCTCTTTTTGCTTCTTTCCAACCTTTTCTCTGCATCTGTCACGTTCGTGAAAGGTTCCCCTTTTACTGTGTGGACCTTTTTTAAATGGTTCAAGGAAATAGCAAGAGGACATTTTTAGGTACAAAAGAGACACATAGAACAGGATATGTTTTGGTAAATACACATTTTCCCTTTTGAAACATTGAAAAAACATTTTGTCCATCTTTTTTCATCCAACCAAAGACTACGCTATCTAAGAGAAAGGAGAAGATGACTGTTTGCTCTGTTTAACACAAAATATTGAGAAACAAGGAAGGAAATATTAAAAAGCCTTTATTGTTGTGGCTGAATGATTAAAAGGGCAATCATTAAAAAAAGCCTCTTTGTTTCTGGAGACCATCGTAATGATTTACCCATGATAATAAAGGCTTTTCTTAATATTTCCTCCATTGTTTCATGATTTTTTTGGAGAGCTTTGATTGCCTTTGGAATCAGAGGTTAGCTGTATTTAAGGTGTTAATTTAAATATTGCTTTATAGATGGGGCCCTCTTTTTCAAAAAATATAAATCTATAGAGGTTAATTTGCATGAAAATATGCTTTGTGATTCAATGCCAGCTACATTACATTTTATATCATTAAAACAATGTATCTGCAGACATTTTGATTGAATACCAAATGTGCAAACTTAAGGCGACTCTAAGATGGTCGTTTAGGCAATTTAAAGCACTTGGTTAAAGGCAGACTCATCAGATTTTACCACCAAAAATTCTGCTTCATATGTGGTATATAAAAAGGTTGTGTACAGACTCATTTGTGGCTATGGAACAGATTTTGATAAAATCTCCCATTGAACTGTCAGCGGTCCAATTGCATTGTGGGTAATGAAGACACTGGGTTTTGATGACGGAGGAGAATGTCTGCTTCTGCTGTGTTGATTTTGATATATTACCTTTCCATCATAAGTCTTACTAAGTTGTAAAAGCGCAATTTTAAATCGGTGGAGTACTTTTTAAGGTTATCTAACCAAAATCACACCATATTATTCTTTTAGCTAACTTTCGGTCTGTTTTGCATTTATTCATCCCCTCCCTCCTCGACAGGCTCACGAGAACATAGTCATTTTAACTTTACTGTGTGAGTGAGGAGAGGAGAGACGTGGCTTTTGTCTGTCTGTGTTGTGTCGATGAACTGAATTGCAGGTTTGTGATGTTGAAGAGAAGAACGATCGAGGCGATTTCCTCTTTCTTTGGTGAATTCGTGGAGAGCTGACTCACATTTAACTGCCACTCAGCTGGCAGTTAAATGCGAGTTACAGAAACAAGGGAAATAACATGTTAAGAGGGCGCTGCAGGCCGGTCGACTGACCTCGCTCCAGCTGTGCCCCAGCAAACCAGGAGCTGAGATCTCTAAACTCTGCCTGCGTCCTCGCCTCTGCACACCTGGCCACTTGTTGTCTGGAGCGGGTGGGTGGTTCAAACGGATACCGAGGCCCAAAAAATCCCTCACAACACATAGTTCACGAGAGCCGTCAGACTCCTGACGTTTTGGACATTCAGAGCCTTCGACTTCTGTTCAGTGTGAGACGCTAACTAGAGCGTGACTCCGGCAGCGTTGCTCCAGACTGTGTTCGTCAAAGTAAATTAGTGGTATATGAGCAGATGTCGTGGGAGACGGGGTTAGTTATTTGCTCAAAGGCTCAGGTTTTTAATTTTGTAGACACCTCCTTTCAAATCATAGTCTTTTAATATCCTCTACACATCTTTTATCGACCGTTTTTCTCTGTACAAATCGAGCATCGATACAAGCCCGACCCTCACGAGGACTCTGCTTTGCTTTCCCTTCACCCTTTACCCTCTTTTTCTGTTTCTGACTCAGTGCTTAATATAATGGGAGACACTGGAGCTCTGCTGAGTAAGCACTCCTGATTCTTGAACCAGTGAGCACAGCCGAGCCCCCCTGCAGACTTCAACCTACGCACCAACCCCTTTTTTGTCAGTGCTTATGTGTGTGTGTCCTCTGGTGTCTCTCCTCCTTTCTTGTCTCCTGCCTGTCTGCTCTCTTGTATTTTCTTTATTGTCGATCCATGCGTTCTTCTTCCTCGCCTCTTTGTCTGATTCTGGCAGCGTGTTTATGTGTGTGTGTGTGTGTGTGTGTGTCTGCTCGCTGTGTGTCTGTCTGTTTTTCTGGCATCTCCCCACAGCTAAAATGATTTTTATAGCTTCTCCCCTGCGTCTCCACCCCCACACCCCCTCGTTTTTCCTCCTTTTTTTTTTTTTTTTGGGAAGTGGATGAGTAAATGAATCCCTTTGTCTCGCACCATAGTGTAACCAGCTAATCAGGCCATTCACTGATTACACGCTGCTCGCTAATCATGTATGTCTCACTGTGTGCGTGATGTGCAGCGCACTTTAATGACGGTGGGCATGTTTTCGTGCGTGTCGTTTCGTCTGGTTTAACAGCGAGGGGCACTAGTTGACACTGAGCCTTCTCCGTAGTGCCGTCAGCTCATCGTTCATTCAGACGTTCAGGTGGAAAGAAATGTAAAATGCAACACGCCGGATTTTGGAAAAACGATGCGTTTACAGCGAGTTCCCGCTGTGCTTTTTGTTACCTGCGGAATGTGCGTATTTGCGGGTGTGGGCGCAGACAATGCGAGAGATAGGGGGGTAGCAGGCGAGGTAGGAGGGATGAGGAAGAGTAGGAGGAGGACGAGAGGATGGGAGGGGGGTGGAGGGGAAAACCAATTATCGTCCAGATAACAGGCAGGCTATGGATTTTCTACCAGGCCCTCTTCTGCAGCTCTTCCATTCTGTTCCTCTCCGTCTATTTCTGTCCCTCTGTCCCTGTAGTAGATTTAAATTCCAGTTCAGGAGAGCTTTATTGACACGGTGGAAAATCCCAGCGCTCAGAAAGGTAAAGACGCGATAATATATCGTGTTGTTCTTGGCTCAGAGTGTGCGTGAGGTCTGATTAACTACTGCTGAAACGTGTCAGACAACAGAGTCTGACATTTTGTCAATATGCCCCCTGTCTGTGTGTGAGTCACTGTGACCGGCAGGCAGTCACATTATCTAATCTGCATTGTCATGTTGCCCTCCTGCATTAAGGGGGTTTTGTGTCCTTGACAGTTTGATTGTAGTGAGCAGCCTCTCAATGAGGGGTTTGAGTTAACAGAAAATAAATTGCCTGTTTTTTCTTTATCTATCAACCATTAGCAATCAGAAATGTAGCTGCATGTTTTTATAAACCATCAACAAAATTTGTCACAGCTTCTGATTCTTTGCAGTTGTGGCAAAATGTACCAAGTAAAAGCTGGCGCCACGAAATAGCGGCAAAATTTGCATCGTGGGCTACAAAAAAACTTAACATAAAGGTCTATTCAGAATCAGTCGCCTAATTTTATAAGTGTTGATACTGTCAGAAGGGTTGGGTAGGTTAGTGGACAACTTGTTGACTTGCAATATTCCCATACGTAACTGCTGGAGACGTCGCTGCTGCCATCAGCTGAATTCGTATCTTATTTATCTTACCTAGCAGTTGAATTGTTGGTTGCGGGACTTGAAAACACAGCGTGTCACAGTTGCCCTCATGGACTGTAGTGCTGCTGTTAATCATGAGCTCTCTTTATATTCCTCTTGGGAGCCTCTGAGTCTCGTGTGACATCCTGTGTTGAGATCGGTATCAATGGTCTTGTTGAGCCGACCCCCACCTGTAGGGTTGTGAACTTGACATTAGAAGTGTACTTCCTTTGTGCTTGTAGTAACCCTGATCTGAGGAGTGCATGCACAAGCAGCTCCACCATCTTGGACAGCAAGGAAAACAAGCATTATGCTATAGCAGGCAACCACACAAGGTGTCTGAAATAATGATTAGCAAATGTTGTTATAATCACAGCTAAATCAAGCTAGCGGATGCTCTTGCGTTACTCAGATTTGGCAGTGCTCTATGCACCTGGAGTCCAGATCTACTCAGAGGTTTCAGCCTGGTTGTTTTTGTCATAACTCCCACCAAGTGCTTGCTCACGGGGGAATGTTTGGTCTTTCCATGCGATCATTTTTGTTGTGAATTGGCACTATGTAAATAAAACTGGCTTGATCTGAAACTGACTTGAATGAAAGTTAGCCGTGTAACTTTGCTCACAAGGTAGTTGGCTAACTAGGAGAGTAAAAGCTTGTCACATAAAGCTGTATAAATCATAAACAGTAAAAAACCCTAAATGTTTTGACATTACCATAACCAGACTAATGCTTGCTAATTTGACTCAGGCTAATTGATCAGATGTCAATACTCCAGTGAAACAAGGGAAAGCGCACTGATCCTTCAGTTTATTAACAGCTACCTGCTGAAGAGCCTGTACCACGATGTTAATGGAACTTTTCAGAGAGAGGAAAAAAAAAGCCCCATCACTTTAGATTTGCATAAATGCATGTGACAACACGTCATCTCATCAGCACCGCTGTCACCGAAGTGACATTTGCTTTCCAATTAAAGCTCGTGACATGTTGAGCTAATTTTATTTGAAAGCCTCTCCGCGTGTCACACAGCATCTGGAGCAAGTTGGAGTGCTTAGTGTTTGTCATTTACTCACGCAAAACTCAGTGGGGTAACAAATGGAAGCTGCAGAGAAAACAAAATACCATCAAAAAGGAAAACATGAGGCAGCGCACACATGGAGGCATGTAGGCTGCATGTTTGTCTCCCGCAGCAGGACATGCGTAAACTAAAAACTTGACTTTAATCAGCATATTGAAAAGGCTTGCTCACTGTTTTTTTTTTTTTGCAGTTATGAGGTATAATATTGAAAAAATGACAAGTGTCCTCACTATTCACAGCTGTGACGCTCATTAGAGTTTTTGGCGCGGATATGTGTCATTTCGTTTTCTGGAAAGACTCTTAAAAACAAAACAAACCTGCGGCGACGGCTCCACCTCCCATTATGAAGTGGATTTACAACCAGCTGTCCACTGACTCATCATCCTCACTGCCCCCTCTTTCATTGTCTTTACCTTTTCATTTTCTTATTTTGTGTCCTTTCTTTCTCTGTCCGCGTCTTCCTCTATCACCCTTTCTCTCTCTCTCCCTGCTCCCTTACATGTCTCTCGCCCTATCTCTCCCCTTGGCTCACTGCTTTCAGACGTTCACAAACTGTTTTAAAAGGCTCTGTCGCCAACATGCACTCGGCCTCACTAGTCTCTGATAGTCTGTTCCCGCTCTGGACACGCATCTGTATACGCGCTCGCACATTTCCCTCCGCCGTGTTTACACACTTAATTTGAAGCAGCCAATATCTGACAGGGTGAATGTCAGCGATATTTCAGTCTGTTGAGCGACTGAAGAACCTGAAAGACAGAGAGGGGAAGATCTGTCGACACTCTCATCTGTTTGAAAATGTTATCACACCCGCTCTTCATCCCCTGTTCTGGTTGCGTGTCTGTCGTTCTGCTCAGCAATGATAAACAAATACACAATGATATTGCAGTAGAGGTTTGAGCTCTGTGGAAGCTTACAGTTAACAAACTTCATATGTTGGGTGGGTTTTTAATCAATTTAGGATTTCAACAGTGTCCACAAACATGAAATATTCACTGATTTGTGTTTGCATGCACAAATGTGTGACAAGGTAAAGAAAAACAACATCAGATGCTCTCTGGCATAGATTGTAAAAGTTTCTATGACTTTACTTGAGGGATGAACACCGCTCTTAATGACTATATTCAAAGTTGAGCTATGCGAAGCCTGGTTGAAGCCAGTATTGCTGATGGTATCTTAGTTGTTAGTCACAATGCTTATTATTTATGTTTAAACACGAGTACATAATAATATGATATGATAAAACTAATGATTTATTTACTAATTGATGTATTTTAAAACTTTGGTTTCACTTGGAACATAGAATGTGAGAAATGTGCCTCCTTCTTCCTTTTTTCGCCGCTCCAAGCACCGGTACCGTTAACAGTACGGTTTGACATTCATCAAAATCCAAGCAGCAGCTGACTTGATGGGTTGTTGGCAAACGGTGGCTCACTCGACCTCCACGAGCTGCGCTCAGCAAACTGCGTCTTGGCTGAGTGATTATGGGCTTTTAGAGAGGGGTGAATGTGCACCGCTGTAAAGGAAAGGGGTGCTCTGGATCACCCGGCCATAGTTTAAACATTTAGCGTCTTTTCACCTACAAAATACTCATTGCTGTGCTTAATGAGCCACTGCTGCAACACACGTCTTGCTAGCTGGGTGCTCTCTACACACCTCCAATAGGAAGGACTACACATGACTTTTTGACTGTTGATAATGTTGTTCATCGGTCATAGTTGGTTAGGTTTAGACACCAGAACTACTTTGTACAGTTCAGGAAAACTTTACTTAAGGTAACTTTCTGTTGCAATATAACTTAAATACGATTCGATATTGCCACTTGGTCGCGCACAGAACGTGAACCCTGGTCTCCTGGGAGAACATCCTGTGTGTGACTCATCCAACCACCTGAACCATCCCCCCCATTAAACTTCTCTTGCACGACAGAACTAGAGGGCTGCTTCAAGAAGTGATGCTAAAGGGGCTACCGCAACATCGGACTTTGAAGTGAAGGGCAACTTACCAGCCTGCTATATTCGATGCATTAGGAGTGAACGTGGGCTGTAATTGCAAATGTGATCATTTATGATCGTGAGATAGCAAGTGATAGCCGGGGGTTCACTACACAGAACCTTCACTTAGACACCAAAGCATTGCATAATTTAGTATGATGTATAATGACTGACAACTGTGATCAACCTAACCCTCAGTGCTTCCACTGTCTGTACAAATGCATTTAGTTACACTCTGACTCTGACGATACTAGAGAAGGCAACACATAGATCAGTACGTTGATATTTTCACACACATGTCCTGTGCCTCTGCATCTGCAGTTGTTGTTTTTTGCACTCATTCATTGTGATTTTTTTCCCCCCCTTTTCAATTTGTGCGATTTATTTACTGGAACAATCCCAGATCTGTCCGTCACGTGTTAAAGTAATGACGGAGGCAGACGAGAGTCCCATGATTGTGTTTTGATTGGATTAGAAAGTATTTGTGAAATAACATGATGGGTTTTAGAATTAATCCTGGAGATTCTCTCTTTTCAATTTAGTCTCTGTCTGCAGTTCTTAATGTCACATGTAGGAAGGCACTATGTAACACTAGGTAGAGCCGGTAAGAGTGGGCTGCTGCTGATTACTTTATGCAGTAACAGGAAATGACAGAAGCCACTGACAGATGCAAATCAAACTGTGGTTTTGAAGCTCCACCAGTAGAATTATTATCTTATTTACGGATGACTTTGAGTATACGTCAGTTGACATTTACTGAAACAAAAAGGCTCAAATCCTGTTGATACGCTTGTGTGTGATTAAAGGTCAACAAGAGAGGTGATATTTTTATCTGAATGAGACGTTAAGTGTGAATATCTTTGTTTGGTTGCCATGAAAAGAGATGTTTTTTCCGAGAGCGTATTTTGCTTTAGGTCACATTTTTGTTTTGGATTTTTTTCTCCAGTCGTCTGTGTGTGAACTCCAGACAATCCCCAGTGTGTAGCTGGGCTGTAAATAGCCATGGGAAAAGCCAGAGAGAAACACACACACACATACGCAAACACTCATTCACGCTCTCCTTTGGATGTTTTCTTTTCAGCATCCACAGATTTGGCTTCTGAGTAAAGCTCTCTTTCACCCCATCCTTTTTATTCTCTCCCATACCAGTTTGGATCTGTCTTTGCCACACACACACACACACACACACACACACACACACACACACACACACACACACACACACACACACAGTTTCATGATCTGTGTGTGTGTGTGTCGGGGTAACAGATCGAGCCTCTTCACACAAACCTGCTCTCTTCGTGTGTTTTTGCAGAATTGGTTTTGACTCCTATGTTGACTTTGGCTACATACGATGACATTTCATCAGTATGAAGTCTTTTTTATTGATTGTGAGAGTGTGTGCATGTGTGTATTGCTGCAGCAGCCCCTTGGAATGCCTTAAGAAGTGGCCAAAGCCTCACCAATACTTTTAAAAAAGTTTCTTTATGTTTTTCAGTCATATAAAAATGGAAAACAAAGCGAAGATCCCGTGAAATACGCAGGGATTATGCTGCAGACTTGTAACATGACAGCCGTGAAAAATGAATCTCTAAGAAGGGGTGTCCTGGTTTTAAAAAAACTCTCAGAACCACTTGAGTTTGAAGACACAAAATGACTCTGTCAGCCACATCTAATGACGCTGGAGTGTTGACAATGAGAGGGAGGAGAGCTAAAAGCTCCTTAATGATATCACACAGTTCTCGGATCCATTTCTTTCTCTTGTTCTCAGATCCACCTGACAGTCACAGTGCTTTTTCCTCCATTTTCAAAGCTGAACTCTGGCAGCTTGTCGACACCATGTCTTAATGCTTTTTTTGACCTCAGAGGATAGAAAAACATATAAGCAACGCAGGAGGTGATTAGAGTTCAGTAAAAAACAAAGACTTTGTTTTGAAGAAATAGTTTTGCCATTCTGGTAAATGTACTTATTCGCTGTCCTTCCAACAGTTAAATGAGAAGATTGATAGAACCCTCCCACTGAACATGAAGCCGGCACAGGGAGACAGTTAGCTTAGCTTAGCATTAGGAGTCTAGGCAGGGGGAAACAGCTAGCCTGGCTCTGCGTTAAGTGCTAAAAAATGTACCTTCCAGCCCTTTGGAAGCTTACTGACTAACTCATCTGTTAACTTGGACTATTTCTTGGCGGGCGGCAGTGACTTTCAACTGTAGATACATGTTTACTATTGAGTTTTAGTTTGAGGCACTGGTAGGTGAATTTTTGTGAATAGGCCAGGCTAACTGTTGTTATGCTAAGCTATGCCAACCTCCTGTTTGCTGTAGCTTCATATGAGAGGGCAGACAATTCCCAAAATGTCAAATTATGTTCTTCAAGTAAATGTGTACCATTAGTTGCCTCATATCTTAGAACAAATACGTAGTGAACTAACAAGGAGAGCTTGTTTGCGATGTAGCTTGACTTGTTTTTGACTTGTCAGCAGAATCAGCTCCCTGCACATCACTAAATATCACTTCTCGCAGGCAAATTCTCGGAATAAAGTTGAAGTGAAATGGAAACGGCTGAACTCATCTCAGCCCCACTGGGAGTTTAAGACTCAACGCGAGATGAAATGACTTGTTAGGGTGAATGCTGTTGAGCTGTAGGAACAGCTGATATAAGGAACAGAGAGAGAGAGAGTGTGGAGCGAGGGATGTGCTATAGCTGACGGAGGGATGGAGCGATGACAGAATCATTATGGTAATGTTCTCTCAGTTGCTCTCTTTCTTCCTCTCAGTTCTAAAACAAAAAAAAAATCCCAAACCCGCGGATTGCCGCTTCCCCGGCTGCTCAGACAGCCATCGCAGACACGCTGATGGTGACTGGCATCCAGGCTATTTTCACAAATGAATAGAGCTTTCACAAATGATCCGTCACTCCTCCTCTCGCTCTCTAACTGTGCTCGTCTCGGTGTGATTCCGTGTCTCTGCACAAGGCCTGGACACTCACACCCGCGACTACGCACGTCCCGACTGTCATCTGCCACCCCGTCTCAGCGGGAGCAGTCAGCCTCGATCTCCGTGCTCTGCTTCCCGAGGTGTGTTCGCTGGATGAGGGCGGGGGCTGTCTGACCGTCTGTTACTGCCACAGAAGGGCACTGGCTGGAGCAGGACCGAGGCACCAGCAGGTCCCAGCGGGTCCCAGCTGGCGTCACCCTGCCCGACCCTGACCAGTGATTTCTCTGCAGGGCTGCTCACATGTCACGGACAGGCCCAGTTGTACCGACACAGTGATAACATGATGAAATCCTACCCTGCCTAATGTGCTAATGTAGTATTAGTGAACGTTTATTCACTTTTTTTTTTTAAGCGAATGATGACTCAGCTAAGCTAACTAACATTACCTTAAAGCAGCTGCTTTTAAAGTCAGCTGACAACGTGACTTTTATTTACAATCTTTCCATATAATCGCTCTCAGACAGTCTGCTGTCACGCTTCTCAGTTCAACACGGCTCACTAGTTTTCTCTTTGTCCTCATGTGCCAGCATCAAAACAGACCAAAGCATGCAACTGAGTTTTTGCACCATGAATATTATCAAATCATTGCAGATAAATTGTTATTTTCCTGCTTTTTTGGAATGTTAGTTTTCATTTTGATTTAAAAAGTGACAGCCCTAGTGTGTATTTCATGTGTGCATTAATATGCAAATCTGATGTAACCTTTTACTGTAGATGTTTAATGATAACTGTGTCATTTGATGTATTCTATTTGACACATTTGTTTGGCCTCAGGGTGCTGCAGACATTATTATGTTCACCGCAGGCCATGAATTGGACAAAAAGAGTTAAAGTTAATTACAAGTGCCCTGCAAGATGATAATAACCATCATGGTGTGGTTAGATGATTTAATTCACTTGTTTTAATTAGGAAAGTGGATACTTATGTTGCTGAACGGCTAATTGATAAAACCGCTGAATGCAATTATAGCACCCAATGGACCGTGATATCATTATACATGTTGCACATGTCACTGAGGACTCTTAGGAGTATTGATAAACTGCACCAGTTTGCCTTATGTGTTTTCATTTTAGCTTTACCCAGGTCAGTTATATGACATTAAAAAAGCACTGTACTGTAGATATGAGTCATTTAAATGTAATTTGCTTGCTGTAGGGTCAGAATTTGAATGAACCGGCTTTTGGGGATATAGATACTTGTTGTCAGTATTTCTTAAAAGTTGCTGTAATTTGTTTAACGGTGTAAATGTCTGTTTTTGTGGGTGCATGTCGTGGAGCCCTTTGGTGCCCCTGATCGATGCACTTCTCCTTGAATGCCCTCCCAGCTGAGTGGAGTGTAATGTCTGCTCGGAGGTGGCGACCTCTCTAATGAGCAGCTAATTTGCTGATGCAGGTCCTCAGACGGTGATGTCACGACGACAGCAGACATGCGGTTGTTGGGTTCTGCTCTCGTCTCCCACCCCGAGGCTATGAGTTAGCACATTTCCCCCCCCCCGTGTGTGTCTTTGTGCCCGGGAGCTGTTGCTTGTCAGCAGTTATGTGTTAGTCTAGCGTGGATGTCTGCACTGATCCTCATATATGCAATATGTAGCGTGTGGATGATTTCTGCTATATCGGAGGCTACAATATCTATACATAGACATGCATCTATTTTTTCTTACACCACAGGCTAAATTATTTAAAACTAGCACTCTCAACGAACTTGAGTCTACATATATAAACATTGGATATGATGTTATGCCAGGATTAGGTTTGCCAACTGCCATTTATGATCATTTGTCTTTTTAACGTTATAAGAAAAGAAAAGCAACAAACTCTGATATTTGAGGAATTGGAAGGAACCCAAAACATTTTTTATTTTCGCATTTTGGTTGAGTAGTGGCTGGTTGATTGTGTGATGATGGTTCAAAGGTTCATTTAATAGTCATTTTACAACACCGGGTTGGTGATCGAAATGTGACTAGTCCCTTCATGCTATAAAAGAATAGAAAAATGAGGGATGTATTCAGGAGTCCCACAGCCTCTGGGATGCTGTGAGTCTTCCAAGCTGGGAACCACAAATTGATTAATCATTTTATAATTTCAAATCTCCAAGGAAGCTAATTTAAAGATCGTGAGCAGCAACAGCTTTCAGATATCGCGAGCAGAAATCCATATCCACAAAGGGCTCATCCAAACTCCTATAAGCCACCACCACTGCCATGGTAATCGACATCCAAAACAGTATTTGAAGGAAGGAGACGTTTTGTCGGCTTCACTGAAAAGAAATCGGATTAAAAGAGCGAGAAATGAAGGTCCTCTGTGGCGTTTGAGTAGTCACAAAACCTGCTCACATAAAAAGCAGCACTTCTGAACAGCGTGCACAAACGCTGTGCAGCGAGCAAGTGGCTGCGACAAATGAGAGCTCGACCTCGCGCGCTCTCGACTGCTCTGTACTCGCTCGCTCTTCAGGTTGACTTTTGAAACTTGGGAGACCGGGACAGCGGCTGCTATTTTTCTGCTCCTGTCCTTTTCATCGGTGCTAAAGATAGTGAAGTGTACAGGTTAATAATGATTGTTGAAGAATGATTTTAACTCTTGTTTGTGGAGCTATAATGCTCATGATTAACTCGGATGCTACTGAAAATGTCAGGTGGCGTCTCACTACAAGGTGAATCTGAATTGATGGAAGATGTTTGACCTGTTTCACTCATTGAATAAGCAGCTTTTAAACCAGACCGCCTGGCACTTTCTTTGGGAGTTGTTGTTGTTGTTGTTGTTGTTGTTGTTGTTGTTGTTGTTGTTGTTGTTGTTGTTGTTACTGAAAACACAATTTCAAGACTTCGGCACGCTGATCTTGATCTCCTTTTCTCAGGGGTTGTGTTTAATGAGACTTGAGGTCTTACATTAGCCGGACATTTCTCGCGTATTTGTTTCAGCACTCTGAGAGAGCGGGAGAAAAATCTGGCCGAGGCTTTTGTCAGTTTTTAAATTGAACGTGAACGCAGACTCCGCAGAGAGTTTATATTTGTACCTCCAGTCATAGTTCAGGTTGGCATTCGAAACAAATAGCCAGTAATTGACTTGAGCCGCACAGGGTGACTGTGGAGGTCGATATTTAAGGTTAGAGGGAAAATCTGATCGGGAAAATGCAGGTTTTATCCATCCTGGTTGCTCCTTGAGGCCAAGATTTAGATGCAACTCTGCAGATAAAAGCTTTAAAAGAAAATCAACTGTGATACAGCAAAACCGAGTGCCCACAATCCTTCAGAGTTCTCCCACGATCCAAAGGGCTCTCCCTCTCTCCTCCTGCAGTGGCGATGGCCGTGTGGGAGTTAAATCACTGCTCGGCCCAGGATTTTATCGATCCGATATGGAGGAGTCCTCTCCAGCAGCTTCCCTTGTTGCCCATGAATCATCTGGGTAACTGTGTGGTGCATCGGCTTGCCTGGCACTGTAAAGCATTAAAAAGAAAAAAAAAACGAGTTACTGGAAGGTGTGCTGATGGTACATGGAGCTTTCCTTCACATAACCTCCCGCCCTCTCATGCTCGCTGCTTTTTTAAGCCATTACTGTAATGATGAGCATGAATAATCGCTCTGCCGGCTGGAACGATTGCAACTCTCGGCGCTCTCTCATTAATTTAAGTGACAAAAGAATTGATTACAACAGTAATTTCCCTATTTATATCAATCAATATTTTACTTTCGCAGAGCACTTAAACAGGCAGTTTAGGCGCTGAGTGAATAGAGCCTTGGTATGAACATTTCCCTAAATATTTATTTTCATTGATTGGCGAAAAACTATATTTACATTCAGTATTACTCGCTCACCGAAAGAAGTGAGTTCAAATCATTTATTAGAGTCTTACGTCAAAGTATACAAATATTATTAGCTGATATACTTAAAGATTGAAAAGTAAAAAGACCCATTATGCAGAAAAATGGTTCCGGTCAGTATTTTACTTTTATATCTGATGTTTTTGGATCAACGAGGACTTTTGAGTTAAAGTCCTGGGATTGTTTGAACCAGCCATCAGTCTCCTCCCTGTGCGAACTTGTCTCTCTTTATGCCGTTTCACCTGACTTCCTCCTTTGCTGCCTTAATAATTACTACAGCGACTAGAGGTCTGGCGTGAAATGTAAACATGGGTCGTAATAAGCTGCTTTCATAGACGACCTATAAGGTTGTTTTTCTTTATACACTGTTGGCAGTTGTACCACATCAGAACCACATCCAGTGTCTTCACCACAACCTGTTTTTAGTTTCATCTAAGAGGGTTTTTAAATAGTTTTCTCTCCAGTTTAAGAAGGAGGTGACTTTTCTGAAAAACACAAAGGAACCCTTCATCCTTCATTTTTATCACAAATGTGAAAATACATGGTTTAAGTGGAGTAACAAATACAGGTACAATGTATGCATAGAGTATAACGTTGCATCAAACGGAAATACCCATCCAAAGTACAAATTCTCTGAATATGCTCTTAGCAATTTGCACATATTAAGTGTTATGAGTAAATAGACTGTTACATTCTACCACTGTACTAACAAAAACATGTGTTGGAGACATTTCCTTGCACAAAAACAATAATTTTGCATTTGCATTGAGCATTGTTTATATCCATGTTTACCCACTAGCAGTACTGAAACAGTGTTAAGCCACTGGCAGAAGATAAACACGATGGGGACCATCTCATAGTAAAACTCCTCAGGGAACCAATATATATATATATACATGTATATACAGTAAGATGTGTATAAGTGCAGCCTTGCCGTGCCGAGCCGACTGCCTCGGTGTATTGCTCCGCGCTGCATCATTCTCCATCTCCCCTGCCTTCACTTTGTCATCCGTGGCCCCTCACACATCTGCCTGGTTGTGATAATAGCTACCCCTGTCAACAAGATGCAGGGGCGGGCAGCAGAACGCCGAGGGGTCTCTTCAGCACACAGACACACAGACACACACACACACACACACACACACACACACACACACTGCTGGTGCACCAGCCACACAGCATCAATTAAATTACAAAACGTGTACCCCCGGACCGATAATGGCGGGATCGGTAAATGTTTGCCCCGCTCGATGAATGCTTGGCTGCTGTCGGAGCCGGAGAGTTAGTTAGCATGCAGGATGTTCACGGAAGGATGAACAGACGAGTGGAGAAAGAAGGAGGAGGGGAAGAGGAGGGAGAGAAAAGTGCAGCACGAGCTACCAGTTTTAAAATTCGTAGCATCTCAGCCCACCATCACCCACAAACTGTTCTCGCATATTCAGCAACACATTTTTGTGTTGAGGGTTTTTGTAGACAAAACTGCAGATGTCAGTGATCAGAGCCGCTGCACACTCGTTGTAAACCACTTCACTGAAGTCATTAGGTGTCATTCTCGGGGACCATGATCATCATTACATGTAGCAATCCATCAAATAGTTCTCAAGATATATCATACAAAGGATCATCCTCTTAAAAACACACAAAAAATGCAGCAAAGCATCCGAAAACATGGGTGTTCTGTTCTATATTGGGCCTCTGATTCAGCAGCAAAACATCCTTGGGACAGCACCACACACACACACACACACACACACACACACACACACACACACACACACACACACACACACACACACACACACACACACACACACACACACACACACACACACACTACCCTCTTCCTTTCTCAGACACACATACCCTGTGTTGCCCTCTTCCTCTGACCCCGCAGATTCAACCCCAGCGGTTGTCTGGGAGACACAGAACAGACAGTACAGCCTGTCTACTTTGCAGGGTTTAGATCGGGCCAGGAAATCGCAGCTGACGCCAAAGACCTTTCCATCAAAAAGAATGAGATACCCACAAAGCAAGGCGCACACGCACACACACACGCACACACACAGTCAAGGTACAAATGCTTGCTCATTCACAGCCGTTCTCTCTCACACACTCAGATGACCTGGAATATGTGACTCAGCAAGACCCACAGGGACGCTAAGCAGCGGAGATGGATGGTATCACTTACAAGTTTCACACACTGCAAAAAATGTCTCTCCCCAATGGTTAAATCCAACATCCAGACGTATTTTTCTTCTGAAAGGACGTGTTTTGTTTAATTTCTATTTTTATTACCAGACTGAAACATTAAGAAGAGCTGCTGGTCATTAAAAACCTCCCTCCTGTTCGATATGGGCCGTGAAAGAATCCCCTCATAGCTTGACTACGCTATAAAAAGTTGGGGTGAAAATCCACAGTCTTCATTCTTTTAAAATAAATATTCAGCTGGAGCCAATTTGAGGCTTCATCTGTTTTACTTAGCAGAATAAGTGGGAATTGTCCAATGTTACGGTCTCCGCACAGGCTTTTCTTGCTTTCAGCACATAGAATAAATGGGCATGTGTATTGTGTATCACAACAGACATGAAAATATATCCAAACCTATGAAACTAGAGAGCCAATCCGCAGGGGAGATAAGACAACTTTTCAAGCATTTGCTATAGTTGAATGTCAACCCCTGGATAGTAGCAGGAACAATCTTTGCAGTTGTGAATGCTTTTTCATGCCTGTATTGGAGGATAGGGGCATCCATGCCCGCTCTAGAACCTGCAACAGCCAAATGAGTGATCGTGTAGACAAGTGACCTGCTTCCTGTTCTTCCTCCTCTCCCCTGAGCCACTTACACACCAGCTTCTGGATGACTGATGATTCAAGTAGCCAATTGTCAAAACCATTTTAGTTTAGTTTTATACACCTTGCTCTCTGTGTAGGCTATTTTTCCACCTCAGCACTTGTTTTTGAATATTTTATATCCACGAAGTTATCGTAAATAAAGAACTAGAGAGCCATAATGAGTTTTTGCCCCTGTTTCTCTCAGGCAGGGGCATTTCGAGGTCACAAAGTTTTTTGCCAGGTGTCTGGATATTGCACAGAAAAACTGTGTGAGGTGTATACTTAGTGTGATATTGTTGTTAAATTTGAACTCGAACCATGTTACACTATATTATGTGGACCCATTGTGTTTTATGGCTGACGGGGGCAGTTTCAGGTCATCTGCAGGCTTATTTTTCTGCATTAAAAAAATCCAGGCGAGGAAAAGCGAACAAATAATTCAGTGTGTTCAAACTCCTAAACTGTAGATTAATGCCAGAAGCACTTGCAGATGCTGCACTCCACATTATTCAACCGCAGCCTTGAAATGACTTTGGACTAAACTGCGATAGGCGTTTTAGGGTAATTTGACATCATTTTCCAGGCATAAAAACAGATTAACAGAGTACAAGATAAAAAAACAAAAACATTTTTGCTTTGACACCATACTTAAGACCAACAAACTACTAACTGCTCGTTAGTAGTTTGGTTGTAACGACGGCAAAAGGTTGCCTGCATTCAGTTTTCTGCTGTTTAATGAGGTATGGAGCACCACGGGGCTCTATAGACGTTTGGTCTTCTTGTGTTCAAAAAGCAGTGGAGATAAAGTTGCAAGAATCAATATGAAAACTGCTGAAAACTGTCCATAAAATGAATGATTTGCAATAGAGAGTGTTTTAAGGGAGAAACTGATGAAACCACATGAACTCAGAAAGTCGATGAAGTGTATTTCTATGCATGTTAATGGGTGTTTTGTTTTTTTACTGCATCCAGGTGTTGGATTACATAAGCCTGCCTGCTGAGGGTGGTGACGCTGCAGTTTTCTGCTTGTGTGTCTTTATGTACGTGATGTGTGTGTGTGTGTGTGTGTGTGACCACTGGTCACAGTGTGTAGCCGGGGGCTGTACAGCTGAGCCAGACAAACTCTTTCTCTTTTCAAACACACACACACAGACATTTGCTCAGACATCTCCGCACCCACTCGCATTCACTCCTGGCAGCACATTCCGCGCTTCCAGCCCATCTCGCTTCGTACTGTAAGTCGAGAGGAATCCAACATGTGCTGTGGAGGTTTGCCGCAGAGCCATGTGCAGTGTATCATATGATATCGAGAATGCACTTAATACCCTGCGGACCATCGCTCGGCGTGAGACACCGATGTTGGTCTTTGTCTAAGCTGTGCTGAGCCGTTGGATACGCTCAGGTCAGAGCTGTTCACACAGCGTCCGCAAGTTTTGACTCAGCATGCGTCTCAAATCCCAACACGGCCGCGTTCGTGTCATCATAACTGGAACGTCCTGCATCAGCCGCTCTCGCCAATTCTCAAAACAATTACACGCTGACTCAACATCTGATCACAGTGGCCCCGCCAGTGTAGATGCTCTAAACTTTTTGGCTCGCTGCCGGTGGCCTTTTTACTGTAATTGAGATTTAAGATGTTACCACAGTAAAGTGGCTTATTATGTGCTGATTCGCAGGCTCTCGAACACACACACGGAGCCAGGAGGTAAACAGTTTGAAATTGGATAAGAAAAATCAATAATGCAAAAATCAAGTTATAAAAATACAATTTGCTGCTCGATTATGCTGCAGTTACAGCGTTTAGTTTTGGATTTACTCTTAATAAACTCTGGCTTATGTCGTCCTCTTGGCCCTCTCTGCATTTTTCTTCTCAATTTTTTATTCCTGGAAGCAAATTTCCTCCCCTGAAGGGACCCTGTTTACTGTAAACTATAAACCGCTGTGATATGTGTCCGCTGGCAGCAGGAGACAGAACGTCTTTTTGAATGAACAGTAAGAACGAGTGAAACTGACTGCAAGGCCTGGCAAATCTGATAAACCTCTAGTCACGTCCAGTGCTAAAATTCTTGCTTTTTATACTATATGCCTGGAAACATTACGAAGTGACACGGTTCGTGCGCCCCCCCGAGACACAATGGCTCAGCTGACGGTGATCAAAACCGCACTGAACATAATCATCCATCTATCAAGCATCAGTGATATCATAAATGTGAGGGGAGGTGCCTGTGCAGAGCCCAAAGCATCCTAAAAGATAACCACCATTAGCACTCATACGTCTTGCAGACATCGTTGCACAAAACGCACGGCCCGGGACAGGAAGTCCCTACAGCGGTTGATTAAAACCGCCCAGACCATTTCTGGTACCCATCTTTTGAGTGAGGCGATTACAGTGAGCTGAGTTGTCTGCTCGGAGCCCAAATGATACTGAAAGACAGCACCCATCCCAGCCACAGTTTGTTCACCCTGCTGCCATCTGGCAAGCTATACAGAAGTGTCAGCTGCTGTACCACCAGACCACAGGGCAGCTTCTTGCCTCAGGCTGCGAGACTGCACATTTCATCCTCCACTACGCCCTGAAGAACAGTTTTTGTTCTGTGTATTGCATGTTGCTGCACAACACTGTGTTGTGGAGTGATAAATAAATGAACCTTGAACCTTTAACCTTGAGGTTTGGCCCCTAAAACACTTGGTTTATGGTTTGGGAAAGATTGCGGCTGCAGTTAATAAATGGGCAAACGTTAATTGCAGGTCTGTGATGGGATGCAAACTCCAGGCTTCCACATGAAAGTCTGCTTACTGTCATACTGTCTTACTTTTCCACTCGGTACGCTTTCTGCACCGGCAATCATGAGGTGTGGAATTGTCAAAAATGGTTTCTACATGTCTTGAATACAAAGCTGTAAAATCTGTGAAGCTAATTTCATACAGTATCCTCTCAAAGACAAAAATGATGAAGCATGATCTGAGTAAAGCAGCTTGTTATTGGTGACCAAATCCTATTTTGACAGTCGGCGTGTAGCTTTCCACAAACTGCGGACGCCCAATTTCAGTTCCTTTAACCACCTCAAGACGCATCACGCTGCCGCACAAAAACAAGAACTTGGTTGGTGGCCCTTCTCTTGGTGCCGTTATCTAATTTACACCACTGCTGTGACACGTCTGACCCATGCTGTTAACCTGATGGCGACCTGAGTCAGTGGACCGAGACGGTAAACCCCGATCGGGCCACTTTGCCGGCTCAGCAGACCAAATATAAACTGTTGAGAGTGAGAGGGTATGAGAGTGCTGCTTGAAGAAGATCTGTGGCCAAGAATGTGATTGATTGTGTTTGCTGCTTAGGTGTATTTGACCGAGCCGTTCACATCAATCACCATTATGGATCTGTAGACTCAACGCTATGCAAGCAACTGCGTTTAAACTCCAGAGGAGTCACTAATCCTCATCATAGATCTCGCGGGTTTGATTGTTTCCCTTTTGGGTAAAGATGAACTATTCATGGTGCTGCTCGTGAAGTAGGACATAGCGTATGTGCTCTGTAATGTACAGTACCCAGCTATCCATGTGTTCATGCATATTTTATGAGCCTCGCTGGGTATGTGAGAGAGGTTTGTGTGCTCCTGTGTGTGTGTGTGTGTGTGTGTGTGTGCCGCCTCTGTCTTCCAAGGAAATCTCTCTCAGCGTTTCTGTTCCCTCTGTCGTTCGTTAGAAAGGGCAGCGAGAGTGGAGGGTGTGTGGAGGGCCGCTGGAGAGCCTGCGGGGTGGTACAGCAAACTCAGAGAGAGGATGATGGTGGGAGATAAATGAGAGGGGAAGTGAGAAGAGGGGAGATGTGAGCTGGAGGTAGAGAGAGAGAGAGGAAGAACCATGGAGGGGAAATCCCCATGCCAAGAGGACGCACAC
>CAEMYA010000162.1:3266222-3334959 GCA_903131615.1 Diplodus sargus | reverse complement strand
CACACACACACAGCTGCAGATAGACTGCTCGATGAGGAGAGTCAAAATGATTCACCGTGGACGACCGGTGCGGTTTGATTATTTGAGACTGTTTGTGCATTTTAAACTGCAGCTCGGCTCTCACTGTGGCTGCCGACCAGATTTTCTTCGGTATAAGAATGCTAAACGAATCAGACTTTGTCCAATAAGGGACAAAGATTTGAGATGTGGCAGCATTTTAAGTACTTATTTCTGGCAGGCTTGAATAAACGTGTCTAAAGCCCCATTTGCATGGGATTGATATTACCAGGGGGACCTGGGACATGTGAGGTGGATATCAACCCCCCCGTCGGGTTTGTGTTTCGTGTGGCGCATCCGCACCTGTTAAGCGCGGTCTGTATTTTAGTCATATTTACTGACAGTGTCTCCTAGATATGTATCAAGGCTCTGCATGTTAATCAACTTTCAGTTAAGCAGCCACTTTATTAATACAGTTTAAAGAAGATCTGCCAACGTTCTGCATGTCTTACAAGCATAGTTACACATTTGCAATTCTAATCAATCAAGTAACAGATGCTTTGTGGCTGCATTTGATTATCTGAACCTGTTGTTGCTCCTCAGAATCTGTGTCATCTCCTTTCCCTATTCACGAGAATGTAAATATGTGTAATATATGTTGAGATATTTAGAGATTTATACTGAAGTTGGCATGCTAACCAGCTAGCCCCGGCCTTTGCTGCCGTTGTAAACACCAACAGCGCCAGAGCTCCCAGTACAAACTGCTAGCTGCACGACTTAGTGAGCTAACTAGCTAAGGGCTGAATATGGTCAGTAATAAGTGATGGATATTATTACTATATTAATTACAGACATGGCATGTTCACACAGGCTTAAGACCTCAGACCTCCGCCGCAATTATTTCAAATAACTAGAGATCACCAGGTAAAACTAGTTTGTAGGACTCAGATGTGCTTTGATACTTCAGAATTATGTTACTTTTCTATCGTATTGTGTAACATTATCAAATGGTAATGTCTTCTCAGGAGTGGTTGAATGACAGTGCTAGCTGTAAAAGCAGCTAACTGGTGATTCGATGATTAGTTTTGCCTTGAAATATGGCCAGATTTTCACTACTGATTGAATATTTGTCAGATTTCCCACCTTTATACGACTTGAAATACTACATTATCCTTTTTAATAACAGCAATTCAGCTTCCCATGCTGAGAATGACATCAGAGGAAAATGACCGCCATGTGAATATGGTCTATTTAGGTTGTGGTAAGGTCAAGTATGTACAGTAAGTAGAACTTCAATGTTTATCCCAAAATGGACGAGAAGCTTTTAAACTGTTCAGGAAACAGCTACTAAATGAGTCTTGTGGTGAGGCTGCTTCTTTCAAGGTCAAGAATCAACTTTGAACATCAGTATTTAGAGACATGATTCAGAAGAAAACTCCAAATTTGGAGATGCAAAGGACTGCATTTGTTGTTGATGAATAAATATATGTAAAGAAGAAGTCTAACCAACATTAACAAGTATCTGCACATGAAAAACATGAAGTGCATCCTGTTTGAAAAGTAGTTTTTTGCTCTTCAGGGAGACTCACTGAGTATACCCATGAACTTGAAGAGCTGGAGGAGAGCGAGTTGTGATCGAGGTTGGAAGGAGGGCAGAGCCGGGTCGGAGTGTGACTCAAATGGACCTTTGTCTGCCGGCGTATTCAGGCTAAAATTAGCCTGTTTATGTGATTTGCAGCATTCCTACAGACATAAACACATCCACATGACAGGACGGGACGTCTCAGTGCAGCGCTGCGAGGCAAAAGTAATCAGGGCCGACCGCAAACAACTCTCTGCAGATTGATGGTTTATTGTGGTTCATTCGATGTCAGGTGACTGAAGCGGAATAAAAGACTACACTGATCACATATTAACCGCTACTTAAAATTGAATTCATTTCAAAGTTTCCACATAATGCAGTCGTTTTGATCTCATATGCGACTGTTGTCACATTATTCTTAGGTTGATTCAATAGTTTTATTTCATTACAAACCCATGAATTATTGATTTGACAAGTCCAAAGACCATAAAAGCAAATGCACTTGTGATTAGAGGTGGGCCAGAATATAATATCATAATCTGTTTAATCCCTCCAGACTCAAAATGGCCTATTCATTTTTTCCATTTGCACCATTAAAACCATCAAACTCATAACCGCAACTTCTCCAGACTCCCTTAAGAAAACGTGTGATTTTAATAGTTTTTGAGTGAGGAGAAACTTAACAAACTTTGCTATACTGCTACCACAAATTCAAACTTATTCATGCATTCTTGTACATTTGGCATTAAATTCAATAACTGAACAGTAACCAATATAGCAACTTCTTTGACAACCTTGGAGAAAGTAACCAGACTCCATTAAAAGGTCGCACAATATTGAGTATTGTGAAACTTTTTAAACTTCGTGAACAGTGTCTGAACACAAAGTCTTAACTACTTGGGCCTTTTTGTTAATTGGGCACATGTTGTGTCCATGGAGATTTTTTCTTTCTTCATGTGGAAACATCATATCAGTTTGTTTCACTGATGTATGTGTACATATGTGTAAGTAGTCACTCGACACACACAGTGACAACTGTATTGTGAAGTGACAAACTTAAAGCTGTTCACTTAGGACACTTGGGACAGATGTTAGTACCAGCTCTGCCACACAAAGAGTGCACACGGATCAGGTTTTAGACAAACAAATGAACAGAAACACCGAGTGTGGGTTCAGTGTTAGATAATGCAAATATCAGAAGAGGAAGTGAAATGCAGACCGGGTGGAGAAGTCAGCCAATCAGTCTCTGTATGTCAGGAATTGTTCACCTCAGACCTCAGTGTCATACGCTCATATTATTGAGATTGTATCATTGCAGTGGCTGTGAAAAGCACATCTTTTCAGATTAGCATCAGCGCGGGAGTTTCCCACGCTGCCCTCCTCTCCGTCGACTCTCCTCTAAACCGGGGCCAAGTGGGCTTTTCCCACGATGTGGTCGAGCGACCGAAAAAGATGAGAGGGCGAGCGACGGATTGCAAATGAGCAAATAATTTGCTCTGAGTTCTGAAAAAAACTGAGTGAAAAGTTTGTTGGGGTTTTCTGTGCACACATGGTTGATTTTAATGTTTGGGCCTGTGTTTGTGGGCGCTCTGCGATCTCCTTAAGAGCGTTTAAAAAGTCTCTCGACCACAAGAGTGCGTTTAACGGAGAATCACAACCATCTCTCTTTGATACAGAGTGCTTCATAAATACCTTTCAGGCCTCGTACACCTCTCCTCTTACCAAGATTTACTGAAGCACGGGGACTGATAATGGCTTAATTCATGGCGTAATACGACCCTCCTTATGTTCTCTCTTTGTCTCCACGTCTTTCTTACATAACCGTCTGCTGCTTGCACCACACACACACTCTATGTGTCGAATGTGAGTTTTCGGTGTGTGTGTGTGTGTGTCACTGAAAAGCTTAAGTCATGCTTTGGCTTTTACAAGGACGCGGTCTTGTGGTGTTCTTAATAACAGTAGAAACGATCTGCTTAGATCGCATTGAATCTGTTGTTTACGAGCTCTGGATGATTCCCTGCATCTACACTTGACTTTATGGTCCTGCCCTGCTATGTATTTATAGTATGTGTAAAAACTGCAGTGCTGTCTACATATATAATAACACAGCGTGCTCACACTGTGTGTGTGCGCTCTGCTTCACTGTCTCGATGTGGCTGGCCATAGATGTATGTGTTGGTCTGTAATGTGCTTTGTTTATCTGCACCTTCGCCGAGAGACGTCTTCCTCCCCTCGCTGGTGAGGGGATTCGTAATGACGGATTGTGTGTGTGTGTGCATCAGTGTGTGTGTTTACACGCGCTCATTGCTCGTGCGAGACTGAGAAGCGATCATTATGACTGGGCCGCGTCCTTGTTTTCCTCTTTAAGCGACCCTGCACACTCTAAATTACACCGCTCTCTGTTCCACCATTGTGCCTGAGAGAGCGACTGTGGGATCACAAGCAGCTCTGTTTGAATCAGGGCAGAACCATTTGTTTCCTCTGGCCTCTGCCGTGTCAGAGTCGTGCGTTTGCAGGTGTGTTGTAGCTCAGCGGAGTACATCCCTATGAAGTAAGACTGCAAAAGGCTTCACGTTAGAGTTATTTAGTCCCAAAATAAACGTCTCCCACGGAACACCTGTGGCTTGTGATTCACTGCGTCTCACCTGTTTTTTTCTTGTTTCTATTGTGAGTTTGGTGCGACGTAACCTGACACCCCTCACGTGATTTTTCATAAATAAACGAGGTGGAAAGCAGCTTTCCTGGAATTTGGTGATATTTTTTCTGAACGTCTTCCAGACAGTTGGAGCCTTAAAGGTGAAATAAAGATCTCATTTACACTTAATTACAGCTTCCAGGTTTCATCCAAGGATCTCAGGTGCTGGCTCTTTGCAGTTAAAGGCGACATATTAAGCTAGTTTTCAGGTTCATGCATTTATTTTAGGTTACAGTCAGAAAGGTTTACATGGCGAAGAGCTCAAAGAATGCATCAACAAATATAAAACACTGAAGGAAAGATGTTTTGTGTGTCTGCCTGTGTCTTTCAACATTCTATGCAGGATGTGACAAATTGATAGGTAACAATTACCAGGTTACAAATGCAGGAATGTCATCTGAGCTTTAACAGAATCACAACTGCATCTTTGTTATAACACGCAGGTCAACAATAGACTCTGCTTGTTGCGTGTGAGGACTATGTGTACTCTTAGCTCTGATAGCTCCCGGGGAGTGGCCTGAGGTGCAGCGGAGAGTCAGGGATGTGTTCTCCCTTTATGTGTGCGTGTTATCAAGGACATAGGCAGCATAGCTTTTGCTCAAGCAGGAGATAGAAAACCATGACACAGAACAACACCTTCTGTACACGGACGTGTGTCAGAGAGTGCAGCAGTGAACACTTCCTCTTTTGTTTAGATCTAATAGGAAACGACAAACAGCCATAGAGGATGAAAATGTTGAAGGGCTTGTGGCTATTTATTCAGTGCGGGCATAATGGGGTAGATTAATTGCCTCCCATGCAATAATCTTCTAGATTGAATGAGCTAACTCCCTTTTCAATTTTGCGTCGGGAGCTCTGATTTTGGAGCAGTTTCATCCCAACCTGTGATGATTGAATCATCCTTAATGAGATTTGAAATGGTTTCATATTACCTCTGACATTAAGGACCTGTAATAAAAGCCGGTTTATCTGAGCATCAATCACCTCCTTTGATACTTCTTCAATACTGTGTGTTTTACCGACGGGTTATCCGCATACGATGGGAGCGAAAGTACCGCAACTATAAACAGAAGAGATATAGAATCAGATTTTCACAGATGTTAACATCATCACAAGTGCATCGGCATGTGTTCAGTGACCTTGCCTTTAAGAGCACTAACATTTAAAGTCCCCCTCATATAAAAAATGTCTCATTCTTTTTCTTCCTACAGTCAAATGTTTGAGTTTCACTGTGTAGAATGATTTATGTGCAGTCTGTGAGTTTGACACAAGAATGCTGAAAGTGTGAAGTTGATTTGTGCTCCTTTAAAAATATGACTTTAAGAGGTGGGCCCACGAGCCTGATTTGTGACATCACAAAGCCCGTTATACTATCCAGTATACGCTCAGTGTGCATTCACTGAGTATTCACTTAACCGAAGTAAAACCCCTGTGAAGTAGTTCAGCGTATGCGATGAGACATATTTCCGTAATCATAGGTTCAGGATCGTTTTTAATGAGGGAGAAGGAGTGCATATAATTTTAAGGATTTTGACATGATAATAGAACTTTATGTGGAAAAAAACATATCACAAACACGTGATTAGTCAGTGTTTTATATACATCTTAAAAACACGCCTGGAGGAGGATCTAGATGATTTATATCAATACGCTGCCCGCCTCTAATGGCAATCTTATGTTATATTTAGATGTTATACTTTATTGTAAACATGTAAATATACTGGCCATTTTATTGTTGTACAGAATCATACATTTATTCCAATAGGATCATTTAAAAATGGTTATTATGTTTGATTTGAGCCTCTCTAACAATTGTGTTTATTTCAGTGATTTATTTGTGAACTTGCACGTAGCAGTTGCTCGTGTTTCAGCCTTTGTGTTCATCTGTCCCGAATAATAAGGAACACATTTGCATTCGTAGGTATGACAAGGATTGCGAAAGTCTCCGAAAACCGATACAGCCGTGAGAGAACACACGTCTCACTCGAGCTAAACCGAGACAGCCATCAACCCTCTGGTGCATCGTAAGCAGGGTGATGCTCGCCGTGTACGCTCGTACACACACACACTCTCACTTGGCAGCTTTATAGACATCCGTGGAGCAGCTATTTCGATGGATCTGATAAATAACACGGGCCAGAGAGTCTCATGTTTTAAATACCTTCTTGTGGCGGGTAATTGCATGCAGCTGTGTGTGAACACAAGTTGGCAGTGCAAATGTGTGTCTGTGTGTGCTCTGTTTGGGCGCCTGTGATTGGCAAGTAGGGGAAGAATAAGATGGAGAAAAAAAAGAAACTTGTGAAAGGGAATCTATAATTTTGTTTAAAGTTAGAGACGGTGACTGAGGGAGAACGGCAGAGGGAGCGACAGAGATCGAAGCAGACAGATAGTAAAAGATGCGTTCAGTATCCGCGGGACACAGAGGTATTTACATGGAAATCAGGTTAAAGTAATGAGCTGTCTCAATCAGTGAAGACGCCGGAGTGACGGATGAATAGAAAAAAGTGTTGGCCGCGGCCTGGGGGGAGCCTTCGTTTAAACTAAAAGCTGATTATGTGCCTCCTCTGGGGAATTCCATAAAATGATATGAACAAAAGCTAAAATGACTCATCATATTTATAGACACAAGATTTGAATCTGGTCTGAAGACATAAACCATATGTAGCTGTTCTGTGTTTATTTCTCCGGGATTGCTGTGGTTTAGTCAAAGCATTGCTTGAGCGTTAGCCACCTCTTCCTCCCCACGGTTTCCCAAAAGTTAGTTAAAAGTATGGTTTGACATTTTGAGAAATATGTTTATTTGCTTGTTTGCGGAGAGCTAGATAAGTTTTGAGGCCTCGTGTTTGGCATTTGTTGCCATCTTTTTATTGTTGATTTACAAACTGAGCATTATGCTGTATTGAAGAAGAATTGAAGCTGGCAATGAAGCCCTTAAACTCACCAGGAAACTGTTCACTTTGGCAATAAATCAAGTGAGAAGAAGGGCCATTTTCTCATAAGATTATATACTATCAAACTTCTTGTTGAAACCAGTTGAAACCCTCAGCTGCCTTTTGAAAGACATACATTTTAAGGCACTTCCGCAATGGCTTCACTTTTCAGACCCTGTTCGGACTGTCTATGGATACTACTCTGATATCTGTCAGTTGAATATGAAGCTATAGGAGATGTTAGCTTAGCTTAGCATTAAACGTGGAAACAGGTGGAAATAGCGAGTCTGTCCCTGTTTCAATCCACAAAAAACTATAATTAGTGAACTTTTAAGATGCTGGTAGACATTTTTTTTTTATCCACCGCTAGTTGTTTCTCCCTGTTTGAAGTCTCTCTGCTAAGCTAAGCTAACCAAACCATGTCCTGGCTCCAGCTTTATGCTTCCTGTCCAGATACAAAACAAAAATCTCGAACTATTGATTTTAAGTCAACATTCACTGAACCCTGTTCTCGCACTGCGTGCTTGATATATTATGTCGACACAGGAAACATGTGAATGACCTACTGACCTATAGATGTAGATACGGGACAACTCTTACATCCAATATTGATCTTCAGTTTCCCCTCGGGGATCATCCAAGTTTCATTTCACCTCATTACTGGGTATCAGCGGCAGAGTATCTATAATTCCTCAGTTCAGTAGCCTTGTTCTTGTGCTCTTTCACACTGAGAGAAAAACTTGGTGACCCTGAACAAAAATTCACTGCAACATAAAATCCATATCAGATCTGTTTTTAGTATTAAAATGCATAACGTGTTTACTCTACTGTAGCATGAAGAAGAGATATACTGCCCTGTTCAAGCTTGTATTAGTGGGCTTGTTTGTTAATACTAATGAAATAGCAATAAATGAGTAGTAATTTCAATTATTTGCCTGCAAATCTGTTCCCTCATGTTTTCAACTATTTGAAGGAATAGCTTAGACAGGGATAGTGCAACGTTTTATGACACGTATTCACTTTTCTGCCAAGAGTCACATCAGATGATCAATACCACTCTTGTATCTGCCATTAAGAACATTAAGATGACGCCATGAGAAGGAAAACTAGCTTATCTTAGCATAAAGATAAGAAGGAGGGGGAATCAGCTGGCCTGGCTCCATCGAAAGGTAAAGTCCCTCCTGTAAAACCGCTACCTGTCGTCTTTACACATGATTTTCTTCCAGTCTTCCATTCTGTGTGCTAAACTAAGTTCACTAGCTGCTGTAAAAATCAATCAGTTGGTCCATTTCAGACGTTGTAAGTTTTTGCACAAACTTTTTCTGCTGTTGCACGTTTCCGCTGATAGTAGTTGATAAAAACAACCACACTTCAAGTTAATGTCCATTAAAAGCTATTTGCTTTTTGAGCATTTCCATTAGAACACATTGTTTTTCATGTTTCTTGGGAGGAAGTCAAAAAATATCCTTCTTGGCAGATGAACAACACTTCGAATTGTTGTACAAACTCGCATCACAACAGTGGGATCAGTGCCCAGCGATATCTGAGCAGCTGCCCAGTCACTGCACCAGAGACTTACACTGTCAATCCACTTTAAAACATTGATGTTTTATTAGCTTGTTTACATGTTTTCACCTCCACCACCATAGGCAGTACATCAACAATAGCAGCATGTAGACCTATTAAGATTTTCACCATATCTTTTTCTTATTTTTTATGTGCTGCAGCCTGTTTTGGTTCTCATGAACAAGAACATGTATTTGTTTATTAAGAACATATCCATTTTGAGTACCTCTGTTTGGCCACAAAACTGGATTTTTTTTAATTTTTAATTTACTGTTTATATTTCTAAGAATCTTATCAAATAGTTTACCTTTACAGACTTTCTGAAATTTACAGTTAAAGCATTTTTTAAATGTTTCAGCATATGTCACTGCCTTTTCAGACGGGCTAATGGGTCTTTTAATTCTAAAACAACATGTAGAATACAATTTTCAGCATGTAAAGCAGTGTTTAATCATGGGTTGTATATAAATAAATATAAATCGCAACATTTGGAGGGTGCTTCAAACAACGGGCATGCAGCTATTTCTGTTTTTCCTGAAATAATTACCTCCTCTCACCCCTGTGCTTCATGTGTGTTAGAACAAACGCCCCAGAATATCCTGACAAATGTGCTCTGACCCCGGCACAGTCGGTGCGCCTTTCGGTGTCTCCTCGAGTGCTGTTTACCTGAGCGGTTTCTGCAGCAGCAGATGTGTGATCCTGCGGTCGGAGCAGTTTAAATGGGATGCGGCAGTCCTGCTGACAGGCCTAATACACTCTCAGAGGGGGAAAAAAACAGGAAAGACTAGCATGCCAAGAGCCGACACAGCTGCTCAGCACACGAACCCGCTGCAGTCCTCCATGCTCTATCGTAAATATAAATATATATATATAAAACAATTGGATAAACATTAACAGGTCAGCTGTTTGATTATCAAACATGCTTGTCTCACAGTAGCAGTTGCTGTTAATTCATCCCAGGACAGTTGTGTGGCAGGTCGGTTGCCATGGTGAAACACACGGTGGACAGATGTGCAGATGTGATGGTTTCCTCCCTGTTGCTTTGAGCAGGTGTGGATGGATGCAGGTGACTGTGAATGTCTTTAATGATAATCTTTATTTTGCACATATTAGCAGTTGACACTCTTTTTAGCAGCTATCAAATCTAAAGCTAAAGCAATGGCAAATCATGGTTAATAAAAATGATGTATTATGGACTTAAAGTTGGACTACTTTTCCCAAGTATTTTTAAGGGTTTCAGGCTTTTTTCATCTTTTGCAATTTGATCCAGTACTGAGATTAAATATGATCAAGTTTTTTTTATTTATGGGTGTTTGGGCTGATGTTCCTTTTTACTGATTCTTGTGTCTCACGTGAAGTCGCTCATTGTTTAGACAATTTGGAGAACGGAGAGCAAGAGAGAGACAGAAACATGGAGAGGTCTTTTGGTAAACCAGAACCTTCTGTCAGACCATATATAGCCATGGATCTCTGCTACTGCCCTGATGCTGTATACACACACACACACACACATGCAAACACACCACCGTCACAGGACTGATGCTTTGTTCTAATCTGCCTGGACGCGGTTTGGAAATGTTTGTGAGTGTAACACGGACACTGAACAGCAGTGTAAATGTTTAGTTTGCAACCGAGCTGAGCTGTTTCTTTGTTTCTTTAGTGCACCTCTGAGAGCTGGGCTGAATTAAACACTTTACTTTCAGCGCCTTCCCTGCTTTTCATCATAATGACCCTCCCACTGATATCGCTTTATCATGATTTCCATTGCGGCTGCATGGCTAATTTCCTCGTGGCAGAGTGGATAATGAAGATGGACTTGGCGTGGCTGTAACTAACCTGATGAGTTGCCAGATGATATTTAGCCTGACTTGACTTGCTAAAATCACTGCGCTCCTTGTTCTGGATTTTGAGGAAAATGAGCTTGGCGTAAAAATGCATTCGCCAAGTCGAACTGACCTCAGACGTAGAACTGGATTATCATGAACAGACGATCGTTTGATACAGTTTTACGGATGCAGCCGTCTGGCCTCACATTTCACAATCGATTCCGTAGCTTGTCTCAGAGTGAGTGAGCTTTTGGCAGGGGAAGTGAATATAGACAAAGCAGGCTTGTTCTGAGGGTCGCTGGTTCACATCTTCAGGCTGCCCAGGGGAATCTGAAAATCAAAGTGGGCTTTAAGATCTAAAAAAATAATGTTAAAAAAAAAATGACCCATGAATTTAAAGTGCACTTGGCTGCTCAACCAGATGCTGACATTGTGTTGTGTTCATAGACAGCGTAAATAGTTGAGGGAGCCTTAAATCTGCTTTCTTTCCAATGGCCATCGGGGGGCGACTCCACTGGTTTCAAAAAGAAGTCTTATTGTATGTAAGCTTATGAAAAAAATACCTTACTTCCCACTTGATTTCTTACCTCAGGAAACACTTTCCTGAAGGGTTCATGGTCTGAATTGCTGATTTCGAGTCTTTTTCAATGCATCATGATGCTCAGCTTGTAAAGTAAGGTCCCATTTAGAGTCAAATTGACGATAAGGCAGGGTATGGTTCAGGGAAAGGCTTCCTTGTGATTGACAAGTCATCACCACCATGTGTCCTGGGTATCTCAGTCAGATCCAATCCGGATATCCCCCACAGTTTTGGCCCCCAAAAGACAAGATAGTGACCACTCGTAGTGCCAAATTTGAGGTAGTCCACGATTCAAATACACTAGGTTGTAACAAAAGTTGAATCACGCTCAACCTTTGAACCTTGCTGCCGACTGATTGACCAATTGAGATGAATGAGGGAGGGCTGAAAAGTCAGATACTCTGTTTCCTGCCACCACAGTCACAGTTGTGTCTAAGAACTTCACCGGGGTTCTCCTCACTAGATCTGCAGTATAAATACATTGATTGTTTCAGTCCACTCGATGGATTAGTTATCCCACTTAGATAGAGATCCAGAGCTGACGTTTCCCATCCGAAGGAGCTACGGATCCGGGCTAAATCGATGCTTGGCCAGATGGATTTGTGGGCCGGCTGTTGTTAAGTGGAGAGCTAAGGCTTTCTGTCACTTACTGACTCTGAGCAGAATTGCCCTAGGAAGACACACACACAGTTCATATACGCACTCGCAGATTGTTTGTAGCCCTCCAGATTGTGACTGATTGGAAAGGCTGCAGTGTAAATCAATAGCGGCAGTGGTGAAGCAGACTGCTGCCATTTCTTCACCTCCGCTTCTCACAGTTTGATTAAAGAGAGCGGAGGAAATGTCGTCCGCCTCCATCTGTCTCTCTGTCCTGCTGTATGTCATGTTGTGTCTGCCGACTTCTTTCTCTTTGTGTGCCGTTGCGGTGCATGTTCAGACTCAACGATATGTGATTATGATTTCTGCAACCATTATTTCAAACTATTTTCTGTACATTGAACTCTATGCCTCTATTTTGGTGGTCCACTTACTATTATAAGGATTACGATTAGACATGAAAACATTCAGTAGTAAGCTGTTCTTATTTCTCAAGGTGTACACAAACTGAGTAGAGGGCCGTGGATTATGGCGTCCTCCGTCTTTTCATGCCCGCTCTCTTCTTCTGCATTGGTGAGCAAACTAGCGTAGAGGTGCATCATCGCCACAAACTGTCACTCTCAAATCATGTGAGAGTGCGCAGTAGCAACCCGAATCACATTATTTTTTCCGAGGCGAATTGATTTGCAGGATCATGAGAGAATCCAGCACTGATTTGCTACATAGCCCATCCCGCGGAGACACCAAGGAATGCCTGCAATGGTGTCATATCACTCAACCCTAATTACAAGCATATTCTGTTGCAGATAACCCTCTTGGTTATGGGAAATTTAGCTTCAGTTATAAAGTAGACACGGAACAAAGGTTACTTGACAATAAAAGAAGAAAGCAGTTCCCATGCTGATTTGCCCTGATTTGAGTTTTTGTTCAGGTAGAGAAAAGCATTTCAGCATTAGCAGTATTTCACACGAGGGCAAAGTTTTAATCAGAAGCCAGCTTTGGTAACAGGTTTCATATTAAGCCTGGAGGACTCTTAGGTCTCAGTGCGTTTATAGTCCTCCAGCCAAACTTGTAAAAGAAACTAATTCTAGAGAGGTCACAGGGGTGTTTTTCATATAAAATCTCTGCAAACCTTAGTGCGGCCTCTGAGACGAAGCTGCCAGTCTGACGTGGATTCTGTATTCAGATGTTCTCCTGTAGAGTATGAAGAGTCAGCCCGGGACAGAGGACGGATGTTTCCATCTCTATTTAAGGAGAACTGCCAGTTTGTTTAAGACTTGGAAATAGACGAACTGCTCTGATGAAGCTGTGTGTGCTTAAGTGGGAAGTGTGTTCAGCTGGTGGTATCATCTGGCTGTCTAACGCTCTTTCATATTCTGTTTTCCTCGCCTTTGTGACGCGCTGCACACTGCGACTTTTGTCACATTTGATATATTTCCTCTTCCCCTCCTTCCTTTCTGCTGCCTTCTCATCTCTCTTCCTTCCTCTGACCCGCCCCTACACCCTTTCATCTTGTTCAGGTCACATGTCAGCTCATGACAGAGGTCAAATTTCAGGGGCGTGTTGGTCTCTATGTACGTTGTTTCCCACCCTGCTGATGGATGTTTGAGTCTGTATTTGTATTCTTTGTCGATTGTTTTCTCGATAAAGCGATTGGTTGTTAGTTGAAATGTAAAAAAATGTTAGAAAAGGGTTGAAAAATGTCCATCAGTGGTTCCTAATGTACAAGATGACATCCTCAAATGTCTTGTTTTGTCCACAAACCACAGATATTCAGTTTACTGTAAAGACGAGTAATAAAACCAGAAAACATTCTCATTTAAGAAACTTTAAAAGAAACTTTTAAGAAACAGTTCTAAGTCTCGTGTATTTGATTTTTTTGTTTATTACCTGATCGATTAAAAGATCTTGCATCTACATTTTACTTTTTGTCAAAGTAATAAAAATAAAAAGTCTGATATATTTCTTGAAAAGCACCAAATGTATTATATTAAAGCCACACAGTGTCGTCGCCAGTGAATACCAGAATGAAATGTGTGTGAGGGCAGTGCTGTAATTAATGAGTCTGAGACAAATGTAGGCATCCATCTTACTGATAACCAGCCCGTTCATTACTCCAGCCAGGATCTCACTGACCTGGATATAGATCCAACGACTGCCCCAACAACACCACCACCACTTTGTGCCTCCTGTCCTGCGCGTAGACAGACAATTTAAACTCAAAATACCCTAACAGCTTGCAACAAAATGCATTACCTGATATTTAGAAAAATGATATTGTTGACCCCTTGGGTGGTTCCCCAGTCCAGTAACTAACCCCTCGGGACGACCGCATGATCAATGCTCAAAATTTCATCAATACACTCTGTAGTCCCGCAGGGGAGTCGTGCAGCGATCGATTACTTGTGTCTTGTTTTTAATTATATGCGAGTGTGTACAGAAGAGTGGGGTCAGTCACTATGAATATATGTATGTGTGTTTGACCCACTGCCCCCGACAGCAACCCTCCATGTTCTGCTGTGCAGACCAGTCAGTCCGGCCCGAAGATGAATGACTTCCTGTGATGGGAGTGGTGGCCTCTTGACCTATTGAACGTCTCGGTTGATGTTTGCTCCTTTGAGGGCATTTATCAGTAACTGACCGGCACCGTTGTATATTCATTGATGCATTAACTTCCTCTTTTTAATCTTCATGCATTTATACAGTCTCTCTGCATATTGAAGGACTCCATGCTTCCTTTTCGCCGTGTCTCTCCTCTCCAAAACTCATCGCAGTGAGTCACAACGAAGACTTTCATGTAGATCTTGTGAGGCAATTATTCCCATGCTCTCGCAAAACCTGGTATGTCTTCAAAGTAAAAGCATGAATATCTCCTGCGAAAATTTTAACGATCTGATGCGTCAAACTCCAAAGTCAGACATTTGGGGAAATATGCTTTTTTCTCCAAGCACTACTCAAGAGTACTCAGAGTATTAAACTAGCTGGCAAACTTAGCTTAGCATTAAGACAGGTGAATAAACCTGGGAGAGAGAGCTAGCCTGGCTTGTGAATTTACCGTTTTTCTGTGGGGGTTTGTTCCGGAATATTTCTTGGTCTTCTGGTTGATTTTTGTCTTTTTTACACTCTGAGTAAAGAAGTTATTATGTGTTAATCAATGAGCTTTAAAAGTGCTGTTTATTTTGATAAAATCAGTAGCTTCATATCAATGCTACAGACTTGACAGTGAAATCAATCTTTTTATCTAACTCTTGGCAAGGAAGTGACGAAGCATTTCCTGTGAAATTTCTTCAAGTGAATACAGCAATAATGCAGTTTATACAGATTTTCAGATAAATATTGAGCTTAAACAAATGATGAAATGATGAAGTTAGGTGGTTAAATCTTTTTTAACTACGTTTCATTCAAGAGTAAAAATTACCTTTTAGTTTGCAGTATTTCAATGTTCAAAAAAGTTTTATTTATCTCTCTTTGTCAATGTTGTGTACTGCGACTGGTGCATTTCAGCAATCATCTACTGGCATATTATCACAGTGATTTAGATTTTAGTTTCTTCAGTTTTGGCCTGTTTTTAGATGTAATGTGGTGTAGTAATGAGTGAAGTTTCTGTAAATTGTTAAATGTGTGACTTAGTAGATGCTTTTTAGTAAAGATTAAGAAAAACATTGCAGCAGCCTTTGTTGAGCACCGTGGTTTAAAAGATAATTGTAGAGTTAAATTTGAAAATGTTACTTAGTTGTCAGAAGTTCTAACAGAAAATGAGAATTGAAGTTGTGTTTTGGGGGTTGTTAACTGGAATGAACCCAAACTAAAGTGAGACATTCAAAAAAGGGAAGCTTTGTTGTTGGATTTCTTTCAGCTGTTTGTGTTTTTTTTTCTTTTTTTTTAGCAGCAATTATATCGTATTATAACGTGATTTGCAAGCTGGATGGAGTCCCACGCTGGGGGGATACCACAGTGTATTCAAATGAGCAAAATTGCTAACGAGGAGGTTTATGGAGGCAAGCCGCTGTTTTTCTAAATATAGAAAAAAACAAAACATATGAGCCAATTTTTACTAGAATGAGTTCAGCAAATTAGGGGATTTGCCAGATGCTGATGAGGAGGCTGAGATCTCAGACGGAGTAGCTGGGCCCCTTCACCCTGCAGCAGAATTTGTTGCTCTGCAACAATTTTTTGTGGTCACGAATAGTATATTTTTAACATGCTGGGACTTGTGTTTTTTTTATTATCTCTCACTGTTGTCTCTTCTCCCCGCATCGACCTCGCTGAGCTGCGGATTTGCTCATCACTGTAATTGGTGTAGAAATGAAGCAGAAGAGAGTGGCGGGTCTGTGAGCGAGGTGAGATGGAGAGAGGGGGGAACACCTCTCTCTGTAGAAGCGAGGCAGGATTGCCTGTTGAGTTGTGTAGGCGTGAATGGGATCTTTTTTTCATCATGTCGAGGGAATATTAAGTGAAAATGAGATTGCTGTTCAGCTGGAGGTCACAGTGTAGCCTGTGGAAACCCTCGGGCTGTTTAATGTGTCTGCGGCGTAACGCTGATGTGCTGTTTGTTTTATAACACAGCCTGACTGATATATTTACTAATATTACAGACATAGGCCACTGAATAGTTATATATTATATGTATATTTGACTTTATGTTTATCACAGTCTTATTCAATAGATTGGTATGTTTGTTTTTATTTATTTACGTATACATGGTTATTCAGGAACAAGTCTCAGAGGCGTCCAGGTCTGTGAACACAAAAAGCATTTCTGTATTAATAGAATAAGTGTCATCTTAGTCGTGTTAGCAAGTCCTTAAAGAGCAAATCCGCTGTCTTCACAGATGAAGATCAGTGTCAGGAGGAGTGTTAATCAGCCTGTGAAAACATCTATACTGTAATTTATTCTTTGGCGTTATAAGGTCTGAAAAATATAACCCAGATGATGTCCCAACGCGTCTGTATTTGATGAATTGGGAATGTGGACCTTTTTATAGCACTAAAAAAATAACAAACATTACCAACAGAGTGTGAAGACGGTGTTGACGTCCAAGAGTATTGTGTAGCAGAGATGTCTACTGGAGTTAGCATGCGAGGCAGCTAGCCTGTCCTGTCTCATAATACCACTTTATATTGACAGGTAGTTGTCGTCATCAAGCTCGGCTGGGAGATACATGTGGAATAAATGTTGAAAATAAACTGACTCAAAGAGCAGCAGCTGGTGATATGCTGCCTTTGAATTACGACAATATTTTACAAACTGCACCTTTAATATTTGCATAGACAGTTTGGGGAATTTTAAAGCTGCATTCTTGACATCCATGTTTTGCTCACTAGCAGTCTTCATTCTTACCTATTTTTAAACGTTGCCATATTTCTTGGCCAATTACTAGCGGGAAAACCATTTGCAGGAAACGGGGAGCCACTGCTCCATAGTGCTCCTAGTGGACAAAACCTCCGGTGGCTACCTTTGATAACAATAGTGTAGTGCTCGTGTATGTGTGTCTGTGCCTAAGGCGTATTTTTTAGCATGACCGTCCTTTTAAGAGGCAGGTTTATCATACATAAGCATACAAACTCCCTTCTTTCTGCGGCCTTCTTTAATGCAGCAGGGTCCTCTGCTCTCTCCCTCACTCCGTATTTTCGTGGAGTTCAGGTTCACTATATCTGCAAATATATGCACATTAGTTTGCACGTTATATTGCCGCGCCATAGAGCAGAAAACATAAGCTGAGAAAGAAGAGACGGGAATACTGAATGGCGGAGAGAAAGATAGAGGGGCTGCTTCTCACTTTCTCCCTGCAGAAATGTAATTGGTCTTTTAAGAGTTTACACACACCTTTTCGCTATAATTGTCTCTCTGTGGTAGGGGCTGTCTCACCTATGACACACGCGCGCACACACACACACACACAGACGCACGCGTACAATAAACCTTATCCATACCTGCACACCTGCTCAAGACATTAGAATGTGGAGCAGAATATTCACGCCCTAGAGCATTATGGGAGATGGACTGTCTCTCTTTGAGCCGGGGTTTAAACATCAAAGGCCAGCTCCGAAGGAAAATGTATCCGTGTGTGTGTGTGTGTGTGTGTGTGTGTGTGTGTGTGTGTGTGTGTGTGTGTGTGTGTGTGTGTGTGTGTGTGTGTGTGTGTGTGTGTGTGTGTGTGTGTGTGTGTGTGTGTGTGTGTGTGTGCGTGTGTGTGTGTTTGTCATCCTATAGGTCATATCAGCCAACGTGCTCTTGCAACACCATCCTTAATCAGCAGGTAGCCTATCTCTTCTGCTTCTCGCTCAAAACAGGATATGAAGCGAGCCCACTTCCTGTCTGCCGGTATATCTGCCCCTGATAGCGAAGCACACCTCACCTCTTATTGGTCCCCTTTTTTGATTTCCCATGAAGTTATTGCTGTTGTCGAGCCGTCAGCCTGAAGTTCAACAGGCTGTTGAATTCAGCCGACTTAACACCCCCTCACCCGCACCCACTCACAAGAAAAGTAAAGTATCCAGGACTACAAAGGTTTCCCCAACTCCTTCCTTCCTTTTCCTTTGAAGACAATGCTCCGCTTTGATGTAGCTCGAACTCTGCTCCGACGTGATGCCAGCTTTAATAACCGTGGCAGGGACCGGCAAATGAAGGCTTTCATTCTGAAGCGCCGAATGAGAAGTTTGCATCCAAAATGAGAAATTCTTCTCGCTGCTTGAAAGACACTACCGGTCCTCCTTCAGAGCGACTGATGATAAACGGTGCTTCTAAGGAGTTAGCCAGTAATTTGAGCCCTTGTTTGATGAGCAGCAACCTTTTAATGGCTCAAGGTAATGTTTTAGCGAATGGGATTTATGAATCATTCCTCATTCCTGCTGACTTTTTGGTCAAGCATGAATCTCAACATTATGTTTAGCTCAGACAAAAAATAAATCAATATCCTGTTCATAAGGTTTGGAGAAACCACATCCTTCATTTACATTCGGTGTGGAGAAATGGTGTTATGGCCTTTTTCTAGAAACACAAATACTTTAATTGGATATAGGAAGTTCTCACTCTCAACTTATGTGGCAGCTTAGTCAGTGGCCTTAAGTTTGAGACTATGATGTTTTGTGTAGGCTCTGATAGTAAGCAATGATATATATATATATATATATATAAACATCCAATTGGACTTTCAAAATAAAGCTCACATGTTATGACATTTGGACTGTTATTAACTTTGTCAAATGGTTTGGTTTGGTGGGGTTTAGGCACAAATGCTACTTGGTTGGGCTGATTTCTGAGTACCAGGGCTGCTACTATTATAATGTTAACAAGTAATCTGATCACACAATAAGTGAGAAATCATTAAGTCTGTTAAGTGTGTAAAAAACAAAAAAGAAGCGAAAGATGTTCTTCTCAGAGCCCAAAGTGATCTTCAGATTGCGTATTTTGTCCATCCAACAATCCATGACCCAAAGACGATCTCATTTACTGTCATAGATGATAGAAGCAGCAAATCCTTAACAATAAAGAGCTGGAGCCAGCAAATGTTTGACATTTTTGCTTGAAAATGGTTGCAGCTTTCCAAAGAAACACTTCACTATTGCCACATAAAGACTTGGGTTGTCAGATAAAACCAAGAGAGCTTGTTCTTTTTTGATTTTCCAATATTATATCATGTCAGCGCAGTCCTCAGTGTGCTGAGCTGTCACACTGTAACTGAAGAAGGGTTCAAACAGAGGGCAGCGTTGCTCTGCCTTCTAGGAGGCCTTTCATGATGTTTGACCCTTTTACCTTTTAGTGGTGTCGTGGAAAAAAAGGAGCGATGACCCACAGCCAGAGAGAAGGATAGTCTGACACTGAGGAGGAGAAAAACTAGCTGTGAAAGATTGAGTCAGAAATAACACTTGATTGTTGTTGCACGATGCCGAGAGAGAGGCAAAGTCAAAGCCCGACCCACAAAAGCACACCATTAAACTTTAATGTAAACGTGAGGTACGGCTGCAGTACAAACCTACACAAAGACCAAGACTGCTTTTCCCACCAGAGCTTTTCTCTGCTGCAGCTCCTGAGGTTAATTAGGTAAGACGTCGTCTGCATATTTGACTAATCTGCCAAGAGTCTGCATTCCTGCAGCAGCATCTCCTCTCCGTTATCTAATCTCAAGTTGCCCACTAATTCTATTTAAACTCTGCTGGCTGCCTTTACGCCGTTCCTCGAAGCAGAGAACAATGGAGCAGCGATATGTTACCGAACTGAGTTTTGGGAGTTTGGAGGTGGAACATTGCACAGCAGAAACGAGCAGCTGCGATAAGGAGACGGGTCTTGTTAGGAAGTGATTCTCCCATTATCAACGTGTGCTATTTACTTTCCAAAGACACAGTCCCCCTTGTGTTTCTAGGCATTTTAGGCAGTGGACTCAATACATTAACTTGTCATAGACTGTTTCATTATGCAAGCGCACATATGAGTAAGATATATTGGGCACAATTTCAAGGAGCTATTGTGGGAATCTCAACAGTAGTAGAGAACAGGAGAAAAGAAAACGACTTATTATAGGTCCGTCCTTGAATTTGAGTGATTTTCTTAAGGGCAGTCTAATCTCCTTTTTTTATTTTAAAGGGGCAAATTGTAAGATAGGGTAAGGATTCAACTTGCATTGTCAAGTGTGAAGAAACAATGGTCTTGATGTTATGCGAAAGATTGGAGCTGCCTTTCTAATTCTGCCCATTTTCTTACAAATTACAAAAACAGAGGCCACCACCATAGAACAAAAATCTATTTAAAAGTTAGGACATGGATTGATAAGTTAGAGAGAGAAAAACAAAACAAGCAAAGTATCATAACCTGTTACTTTGCAAAGTTGCTGTGGCTAACGTACTAGCATACAATTTCCTGTTAGGATATTCAGCAGTGATGGTGCGACATTAGCATTTGCGTGGACCTTGGACAGGTTTGTGTCGACACGATGAATATACTCACTCCTTTTTTTTGTTTTGATTTTCACAAAATCCTGCAGCTTTAGCCGCTAGCCAGGAGCTCTTCATCGGCTAATTGTTAGCTTAGTTTGGCCACAGTTTGACGGTGGGGAGGCAGCATACAGTCGGTTTATCAAAGCTTTTTTTGGGGAGTTCAATATTGCTTCCATTGCTGCTGTCGGCAAAGATGAAGAGAACAGACTGAACCATACAAGAAAAACAGGTTGAGTGGGGTTATTCCAAAGTGTTTTCCAAATCTATTGTAAAATTCTTGCTAACTTTTGCTGTGGCTGTTCTCTTTTGATTTCCACCTCCTGAAAGCAACCACTCACAAAATGCTTGGTAAGTGTTAAGGCACCCACTGGTGACACCCACTGTTGGTGTCACCCCAAACACATAGTAACAGTGAAAGAAAAGCACAACACCTTGTTCGGCTCTGGCCTTCACACTGAGGCTCACGCACACTGCAAACAAGCCTTACACATACGCTCACAAAGCGGCCACATACGCCTGTGTTTGTTTGTGCAGGTTTTATGCGACTCGGTATGACTGCTGTGTTTGTGCATTGATACGGTGCGTTTGTGGGTGTGTGGGAGAGTTGGATTGTGTTTGGGGGGTGTAGAGCGCTGCTCACATGAAAAGCTCTTTGTACAGCAAGTTTTTTTAAATGAATTGGTGTACAGATCGATCTTTTGAAGGGAACAACATTGGCGTGTGTGAGTGTGTTCAAGGTCGAGTGTGATCCGGAGTGCATGAAACATCACCTGTGTTTCCACCCAGATAGTTTTATGTAATAATGGAGGTACTGAATTACTGTGATAAAACTTACTTGGATATCGCAATAGTAGTATCATTATTTCCCAAGAAGAAGAAAATACCTTACTTGTCTAATAGTCTGTCGGGTCAGGCACCAACCCAAAGTGTCAGTATTTGTCGAGTAGGCAATTAAACTTAAAAATCAGACGGAAAATTACTTCTGATACATGATTAAATCTAATATCAGATGCTTTAAAGGGCCAGTATGACACCAACACCCCTTGGTGCACCGAGGTCCCAGTCTTGACTGCTAACTTCATGGCTAACTGAGCTAACTCACCAGTGACAGATATATTTAGCAGCAGTTAGCGCTAACTCTGCTGATATGCTTGAATTCAACTGGTGGCCAATTCTTAATAGGACTTTCACTCAAAGTAATTTCACAAACACTAATTCCGAACTAGCTGTTTTCAGTCGTCATGCTAAGATGAAATAGAAATAATCCCCTCCAGCAAGAAAGCAACAAAGTGTTTCTCTGTAAAAATGAAGAGCATTCCCTTATTTCTTTCAAACAATAATACATTGTGGAAATGATGAGACATGTTGCAACAAGAAGGGAAAAAGATCAAATATTCTCATGCCGTGCTCTTTCAGCAGATGTGTGGTGGGCTTTTATGTGAAACACAGCAGCTTACAATTGGTTGATGTTCGTTGTTTGTTTCACTTAAACCTCCGCTGTGTACCAGTGCTCTTTGGATCTAAGTTATGAAGCGCTCTTTGCTGTCTATCTCACTTAATTTCCCAAAGCAGCACGCATCGCAGGAAGAACTAATCAACGGCAAACCACAGCGCCTGAGGCCGAGTTCCTCCTGAGCACCTAATAATCATGTCGGCTTCATTCACGCAATGACATCGAGGAAGGTCGACCCTGTTGACTCCCACGTGTATAATAATGCCCAGTGTATTTCTAGTTTTCTATATTATGGCACATTATCTCACATTAAAAGACATTTATTGAGCAGTATTTTTCGTTTTTTTACTGTGGATGTTTCTAGATCTGGGGAAATTAAATCAATCAAAATTCATGAGACGGTTGAGTTGAAACTGTCAGCGCTCCTGCATCACATTTTGGGCTTCCTGCATGCTGTTGTCTCATGCTTTAACAGCCAATCCCACTGGTTCTATAGGTCAGCGCAGAGAGGGGGTCAGCGGAGCAGCAAGATCGATATGAACGCGAACGCAAACACACTCGCAGTGTGTATAGATCAGCTGACCCGGTAGAAACAAGCCTGCGCCGTGTCCGTCTGTCTGTGGTCTCCTAACCTCTGACCTCTGTCTGTCTGTGTGTGTGTGTGTGTGTGTGTGTGTGTGTGTGTGTGTGTGTGTGTGTGTGTGTAAATGAATAATAAATTCAGTTATTCTCTACTCACTGGATAGTCGGGTGAAGTTTTGTCTTTCTATGTGCATGCGTTGGGTAGATAATGATATGAGATATAAAACAAGAAGAAAGCATGAAGACAGACATTTACACCTTGTGTGTGTCTTTAAGCTTTTTCCTGTTTTCTTTCTCTTGTTTTGTTTGTGGCCGCTTTTGGTTTCGCAATACTTTGTTTTGTGTGACAAATGCCGCGTTCAGACCTGTCTGGATCTGAGGCCACCTGGCTGCGGTTGTTTTGCAGACATCTTTAGGTTGAAGCCAGTAAAATGTTCTGCATCCTTCACCACAGCCGACTCGTTCTATTGATCGCCGCACACTGTGTTCCCTCTGCCTCTCTCTGTGCAGCCAGCCCTTCACTCCACTTTTAATTTGTGTTTTAATTGTGTGCTTGTGTGCACGCGCCAACCGCACAGCACACGCTGACCTTGATCATTGTGTTGGTGTCTGTGGAACTGGGTGAATGTTCTGCTACCTCCACAATGCTGAACTGTTCGCAGCCTCGGCTCCAGTCTTTCGAAAAGGGAAAATTCGACTTAAAAAGAATTCTTTTCAAAGTCGATTCTGTTTCCGTTTTTTTTTTTTCTTCCTCCACAAGCACAGGGCCGTGAAATGCAAGTAATATATAATCATGAAGTATTGATCGCCGTTGCAAGACGTCTAAAGAGAAATACTGAGTCTGTGGACAGAAGCCGAGGGAAAGAGACTTGGCTCTAAGAAGAGGCAACATTACCTAATTTGAGAGACAGACGGGAGCCCTGTTATTAATCTGTACACTCTACACAGTACACAAGAAACCTTTAAAAAAAATACTGGATCTCATAATTTAACATTTTTCTTTATAACTCTAAGGTCGAGGAATTAAAAAATAAATGATGAGAACGAAAGTTAAGAAGTTGCATATAATCTTCCAGTTTGAGCCCAATACAGCGTCTTTCTCCTGCTCTTTGTATATTGTACCATTCATAACTGGCATTGTTAGCTAAGTATCCAAAAAACTGCACAAATTTGGCTATTTTGAATTAAACGTCGCATGTGTGTTTGTGTTTTTTGGGAAGGGGAGGTGCGGAGGGTTCAGGGTTGTAGACGATTCTTGCAACAAAGGACAAATGAGGCATTTTACTAGACCGGGGACACAGGAGACATGGGAGCAAGGCCAAAGAAGCAGCTAGACTTGAGAAAAAAGCCCCCAAAAAACAGCTGCTACCAATATTTTTTTTATACTTTATCTTTTAACACCAAAAAAAAGCAGGTTCCATTTATTAATTTCTTCTTAACAGGAGGAGAATTTTCCTTTTCTCTAGTTTATTTTTTTCTTGTGTATCATGTGGCTAACCCCAGTGGACAGCAGAAAGCAGCAGATCATGGAGCTCGTCCGTCTACATACGTTAAATCTTATTTTGAAACATTCAAACATCAGCTGAAAGATGTGCGAGCGCTGTTCAAAGACGGATGGAAAAGTATTAACAAACCAACAGCCTTAACTTTAACACTTGTCGTAGCGTTACGCCTCACAAGGGGGGGCGAAACTGTGTGTGTGTGAGTGTGTCCATCTGGGTGTTGGAGCCAATTAGCACCTGTGACCACTTCAATTCCCACTGAAGAAAAAAGCAAGATGTTTGTGTGTTTTCTGTCCAGTGTGAAATGGGTATTTGTCTGCGATTTTACAGGAAAACAAGCTCAGCGTTGATTATGATAAGCAGAGGATCCTGGTGTTGATGTTTAAGTCTTAATATTCCAGGATACCTCTCCTAAAAAAGCCGAGATGACGCTTGTGACTAGATTCATATTTATAGCAATGTCTGTAGTGTTGTCTTTGCGTTTGGAACCTCTCCATGTATTGGCTCGTCTAGATTAATAAAAAGAAGGAAAAAAAAGGATACAAAAAAAGTAATATTGTCACGTCTAGAAGTAACTTGATTCGGCTTTTCGGCTCAGAGCTGCTTAAAACTGGAATTCACCTAATTAGTACTTCTCTCTGACACGCTTGGAGGAGTTCATGTGAAAAAGAGAGGTCATATAATTATGGCCCTGGGAAAACCCTCAGCTTTATTTGTGTAATAGTGTGTGTGTGTGTGTGCAGCTGGCTATCCATATGAGAGTCTGTTCAGTGCACTTTTATTTGCGTGCTCAGCCTTTTGCAGGAACAAGAGTCGACCTCGCTCTCGGTCTTTATTTGCCGGTACAGTGTGATGCAATAGGACTTAAACTCTGCTGGCTGTGGCCCATAACAAGAGATTATGCTTCTCGCCTCATACATTAATGTAAAAATGCTTCAATTGTGTGAAGAAATAACACCCGGTACAAACAAACAAGGAAAAATGAAAGCTTTCCTGGCCTCCTTAATCTTCCTTGAAAGAGCTCCAAATCCAGGTAATCCATTACACAGGTAAAATCCCAAGAAAACTCAAAAGCATGCTCTTTTAAAATATAGAATATTTCTTCACGGTCATGTTGGGCCTTAAAACAAACATACAAGTTTGAGCATCCAGCTTTCGTCAGGTAGTCAAACGCGTCTCGATTTAACCCCTTTTTGTCCAACATGTAGTTCCTCCCACGACAGTTCACAAATTAATTTACTCACAGCAGGTATTTGCCTGTTTTCTCAGCGGACAAATATAGTGATTCAACACCTAACAAATATGACTGAACAGCTAGAAGACACCGTGCAGGAATAGCGTTTCCTCAGCCCCCACATTTGGCCCATTCTACGAGGAACGTGAATTCCTTATTTCCTGGTCCAAAACACAACAAGTGCTGCAGATCCAGGAGCTAAAAGACTCAAACTTATGAAATAAAGTTGTAGAATCGCCACGTCTGTATCGTGACATTTCAGTGCTGAGAGATGATGTAAACATGGAGCTGTCTCTCACTTTGAGGATGAATTCTGATGTTTCTCTGTTTTCTCTCTGCAGCATGTGGAAGGGCCTGAATGTCAACTGCACAGACAGCTCAGGATACACACCTTTGCATCACGCATCACTCAATGGACACAGGTAAGACTGCACATGTGCACACATCTTTCTTTACTGAAGAGCGATTGTTTCTAAGTGACATCTTCAGACTGCTTGTTTTCTCCATCCAGCAGTAAGATGTGATTCAACTTGATGTATGATGCTGTAAAAATGAGATTAATTATGCACTAAATATATATGTAATATGTAAGATACATTATGTCGTCAGGAGAAACACGTCAGAAAGAGACATTTAACTTTTTTAAAACTTTTTTCTCCCTAGATGAAGGCTTTAATAAGCACACAAATAATGACTACTCTCAGGGAGTTTGGCTCTTGTTTAGCACTACTTCTTATAATCCTTCCACCTGACAGGTGTGACATATCAGGGTGCTGATTACACGGGATTAGGGCACAGGTGTGCCCTGGACTGGTCACAGTAAAAAGCCACTCTGAAATGTGCAGTTTAATCTTGGAAAAAATAAACTTGTTAGGCGCTGAAATATGAGCTTCACACGACGAGGGTTAAGGATTTCCCCTGACAACGCTGTGCACGGATACAGCGCCGACCAGGATTCATCTGTGGAGAGTACACTTCCGGAGACGAGCCTCCCTGAGATGCTTTGGTTGTGCAAACCAACTGTTGCATCAGCAGTCCAGGATATATTTGGATACTTTCTAAAACACTTGCTGCTGACCTGACCAGTCACACCTGTTGACCGGTTGTGATGAATGACCTGGAAAGAGGAAAACGCGGCTCGAAAGTGTTTTGGTTCTTCAGCAGCGTTGTGGAGCTGGTAGTGAGAGAGAAAAGTTTCTAGAGTTGGTAATAACCTCTTGGAAACGTACGACAGTGAAGACGTCGCCAGTCGCTTCCCTTTAGCCGAGGGAAACCATCCTCAGCCTGACTGTTGAGTTAGAGAGCCCTGCTAACGTTAAGAGGCCACAGCCTGTCAGCTCTGCTTCAGGTCTGAAATGCATTTTGTGCTGCTGGTAGTTTTTGTATTGTTGCACCATAAGCTGAATTTTCCCAGTAAAAATGTCCTTGTAACTGTTGGCTTCTCCCAGAACGCTTTCCGCTGGAGTGAAGGCAGCTGAGCGGTTGGATTTTGTGGTTGCTCTCTCAGCCATGTTTGTGTTTGGAGGGGGAAAAAAAACTAGAAAACATGACAGTTTTATCCTTCTCACGATAGAACAGGAAGTAGACAACTTTGTAATGGATGAATTTAGACATCTGACTATTAGATATTATAGTATACAGTGCGTACATTTTATGTATAACATCTCTGTCAGACCGGCTCCTGGTAATAATTCTCAGTGGAATCATCATCAGAGGTTGTTATTTCGGATACATAGATTTGCAAATCCTTTCTTACTTTCCAATATGATGTTTAAAAAAACAATTTGGGTCACAGCTGATACCATCTACCGCACAGTATCAGTCATCAACAACTGTTGACGGTGCCCTGTGGAGTTTTCGAGCAATGTTTTTCAGTTTGATTCCCTGTCTTGTTCCCATGCACACGTACACTCGTGCATGCAGATTCAGGTACCCAGAAAACAGAAACTTTGCTTGCATAAAAACTCAACAGAGCATCTTTGATTTAACCTTATTTCTCATGAGAAAGAACGTCAGCGTACCGTACAACTACCTACTCACTGAAGAGAACTTTCTGGTATTTAACCCAAGAAAACATTCTTTCTGTGACTCATAAATTAATGTAATTAAATATAAAAGAGATTACAAAAGCAATGAGCAAAAAAAGAAACCATCAAGTTGCCGTGTTGCCCTTCTACTTGCCTTTTTATGGACTGTTTTCCCTTTCAGAATCTCCTCAACAGGTGTCTCATTTCCAGCTATGGCAGCAGCTCTATCCATCAGCTGAGTGTTGCTCTTGCAAATTGTTTAACGTCGTCATCAAAGTAGCGACCCTTATATCCGGGATCCAGTGAGGTCGCCGTGCAGAAAAGGATACGCAGTTTCTTTCACTTTTATCTGAAAACAAACCACATGTGCGCGCATCGCCGGAGTCGTGGAGAAAGTAATTGACGGAGAAAACGGATAAACATCGTCCACCGACATCGACGAATGCCACCTTATTTGCCAGAGTTAATCTTATGAGCTTGGAAAAGGTTTCATTAGAGGAAAGGTCGGAAGAATTTAGAAGACACATATTCTCCTAATTAGGTTAAATGTTGACAGCCAATTAAATCAATTTCGCATTATGTGTCTCACATTGTTCCGACAACAGAAACAGTCATCAATAACAGTCAACAAGCACGACATTTCTGCCAAAGTTCAAACGCGTTCTACTTGATGCGTCTGCATCTGCTCCGGAGCTGCTGTGCAGCTTCCCTTTCTTCACCTGGGCCTGCTGAGAAATCCGTTACACAGCGTGGATTAGCTGCAAGCCTGACCGCCATCCCAGCTTGGCGGAACTGAAGGATTAGTGCTGTGTTTTGGGGGCAATTATGTGGATTTCCTACTTCAGATCAACTGGAGAGGAGAGAAGAGGGGAGGAGGGGGGGAGGAAGGAGGAGGGAGGGGGGGGAGAGAGAAAAGGCAGCCTCAGAGTGAAAATGAGGCCGTCGACGAAAAAAGCTGCAGAGGAGCGATTCAACGTTCAGGTGGAGACGTAAAAAAGAGAACTGGCATTTAAGAAAACTTGAAACCTTGAAAACTTGGCAACAGGCAGATTCTGGGAATTGTTATTCAAGCTGGGTGTCAGACGTTTTTTTATTTTTTACCACATAAAAAACCTTTTGATGATCGGCGAGAAGTTGAGTATTTTTTCATACGTGACCCCGATTTCAACTCTTATGATTTTCGCTGTATAACCGCTCACTTAAACCTGAGTGAATTATGTATTAGATCATTAATTAACACAGCGGTTCGTTAAGCACCTCGCCGCTGCTTTTTCGCCGCTGCTTTCACCTCTGCTCCCGCGAGACGCTCTGCCCTTCTCTTCTCCTCTCTTTCACCCCACCCTGACATTTTTTCGAATGCAAATGAAGCACTTCACCTTTTCTCCTCTTCAGAGAGAGGTGACAACTTCAGCTGGAGACTGCCCTAATGTGAAACAGTACCGCTGACATTACTACTGAGCGAGTGGCGGCTAAATGGATTTTCCAGCTCCCGCCCGGGCACTGTGATTTGTTGCTTTATCTATTTGTGTAATGGGGATTTATTAGAAGGAAACACGGAGGCAGTCGTCGTCTCTCAATTTGTGATCATTTCCAGTTGAACCCCTGCGAGAACATCCTGCTACACTTATCGTTCGCTCATAGCAACACTCACAGATCCCTCCGTGAACCTGTGCGCCTGGTGTAGACGAGGTGCCTCGAGCGGCTGCCAGCTTACTGCTGACCAGATCTCGCGGCGGCCGTCTCCTGCGGACGCTGCAGGTCGAGCTGCAGGCATCCAGTTGCTTAAACGACAGATGAAAAACACCAGAACAAGGATAGAAATAAAAGCAAGAATGTTAGAGGGAGAACACAGCAGTGAAGTGATAGTCTCGCCACCGGAACTGAACCACAGAGAGCTGTTATTGTTTCTCTCTCGTGTCCGTTTGTTGGTTTGTCAGCAGGATTATACAAAAACTACTGAACAGATTTCCATGAAACTTGGTCGGAGGATGCGTCTCGGCCCGGAATAGAGTCATTAACTTTCTGGATCCAGGAAATTCTTTTTCACTTTCTTTAACATTGCAAGATTTTTTTTTGACATTTTGATTAATTTTTGAGAGAATTGGATGGATCTTGATGAATAAAATCTGGTGTATTTAGCTGGCTGGTAACTGTGTAGAGTGTGATTAAGGGGGATGTTGGGCCTTTGCAAAGTTATGCGCTCTACTGAGTACCATTCTATTTAGTTGGTAGTAGTACTGTTCTAGTATGTACAAATGGAAGAAGGTAAAACAGTGCAAGGAGTCAAACAAGCAAGATTTGAAGGAAAGGATCAGTTTGTTGTGGTTCATTTGTGGTTCATTCTCTCTTTTCCGTCTCATCCAGTCTTTGCGTCTCGTTAAAAATAAGACAGCGTGTCTTTGAGGGTGTTGGTGATAAATTATGCAAAACTTCACCAACAGAAACAGTTTTTTTTAAATTTATTTTTGGCAAGTTGGCAACCATGTGATGACTTAAACAACACAAGCTCGTCTCGGCTCCAGCAGCTGTGTCTCAGGAGGTACAGCAGAGCGGGTCGCCTACTAATCGGAGGGTCAGTGGTTTGATCCCCCGACTCTGGCTGCCTGTCCAGGTCCTTGCACAGATACTGAAACCCAAATTAGACCCCATGGCTGTTCCAGTGGCGTGTGAAGGCATGTGTAAATATCATGCGGTGTTTGGTCAGGAAGCGCCTCTAGATTGTTATTGTAAATGCACATTTCTGCAGCCAAGTTGAAATATGTTCTCAAAGGAAAGGTGACTGTGTTCCGTGATATGGATTTCCTCTTCTCCCCCTTCCCCATCCCTCCATCCTTCGATCTGTTGATCCATCGATCTGTGTGTGTTTGCACGTCTCTGTCTCTCTCAGGGAAGTGGTGCTGAAGCTGCTCCAGTTCGAGGCGTCCACAAACGTGGCCGACAGCAAGGGCTGCTTCCCGCTGCACCTGGCCGCCTGGCGGGGAGACGTGGACATCGTCCGCATCCTCATCCACCACGGGCCCTCGCACTGCCGGGTCAACCAACAGGTAAACGCCAATATCTCACCATCATCATCACCACTATTGTCTCAAAAATCTTCACAACATCTTTCGACCACATCTAGAGCAATCTTATTTTTATTAGTTCAACATAAAAGGTCACATTTTGAGTCAGTCTGCATGAATCTGTAGGTGTTTATTCAGTTTTTACATATAAAGTATGTCTTCCTCTTTTTGTTGTTCTATGACTTCATTAGTTCATAAGACATCATAATGAAGCTACAGTATATTCTGTATATCGTTGCTCTGTTTGATTGTGGCTGCTTGTTAATTAACAGCATCGTGTTGCTGTCTGAGTTGTTGTTGTTCTGTCTGTTCAGGCTCTGGTCAGGTCAGCCACATGCTGCATCAGCTCCACTGATGCTTTGTTTTAAGAATTAATTAATGCACGTCCGGTTCAGAAGGGTCGGCTGGGCGAGGACTGAGAATAACATCTGTAACGTCTAAACTTCTGCAGCTAACTTCCTGAAAGAAAAGAGAATACATAAATGTAACATTTGTTCACCTGGCATCGTATCTAAATACGAGCTGAATGAAACTTGAGTTGTTGCGTTGTATTTCTCGGAGCATTTACGCTCAGTGCTGCCGCAGGTCTTCTCGTTATGGCTCCTGTCCAGCAGAACCGATCTTTTACAGTTCCCTGTGATCTCTCTCTGACAGCCGGGCGAGCCTTTCAGCTCTGGGAGCATTCCGCCTGCCGCTGCTGTCATTTCTGATCAGCAGAAATGACCTTCTTCTCCTCCCTCACTATTTTTCCGTCCATCTCTCCGCTCGCAGCACGTCGGCAAAGTCACGGCTCGCTGATGCTCTGCGTTTCAGAGCACAGAGCACACAGGAAGTGTTCAATCAGAGGTGCAGGGGGAAACAAGAGATGCCCGTTTTAATATTCCTGCTCCCGATGGCGGTCGTATAATGGACCCCCCAAGTTATTGGAGCGTTATTTACTCGGCCTAATAAGCACATTTTCCTCTGTCACCATTAGCCAAATCATCTGGCTCCGAGAGTTGTTAGAGCCTAATTGTTTGCCGTGATAAATGATGTCCCTTGCCCCTGAAATGGAGAGGTTTGTCAGCAAGTGAACACGGGTAATTTTCTTTTTTTTTTCTCACCCCGTCGATGTTTTGCAGAGCTGAGCGGGCTGCTGTGCAGGCAGCGTGGACACTCACACGGGGGGGGAGGATGCTGATTGAGAAGATACGGTACATGCTGACTTCAATGCACAGTCAGCGTGTGTTAATGTGTGTTCACTCTTGTATTTTATTTATGAGGGACATCAGGAAGGCTTTCTCAGTTCAGCGTGCATACAATTCCAGTTAAACTTTTAACGATCTCTGTGTTTTTCTTCTTGTACTTCGTTTAATGATTTTTCTACAGTAGTTTTCAGCAAAGACCCGACGCTGTTTTATGTGTAGGAGGTGAGATCTGCCGGCTGTAAGGCATGAGCCTTCCAGTCAGAGAAAGAAGTTAACAATGCAGACAGACTAGTGCTGTTGTGTCAGTGTTCGGTGCGTAAGAGGATATTTGCTACACGCTGCCCACAGAGACACAAGCTGTGACTACATCACAGTTTCGGTTAGTTGAGTAACAGCTTTTCCTGATCAACAGATTTCTTAGTAATGTTGAAAATGCTGCAAAATTGAGGTTTTAAACACACCGTGCTGCTCTCCAGGGTAACATTTTGCTGTAGGAGCAGGCAGTGGTGACATTTCAGCATTTCGTACAAGTTGCGAATTTACTTGTGGTGGTGATGGCAGGTGGTATGAGATCGCTGTGGGGTCAGACGAAAATTATGTGGAAATCTGTAATTATTTACTTCATTTTTTTAAAGATGCATGCATTCATTAGTAAAATCCATCCTAGCTGTAAAAACATTTTCATATAAAAGCTCCGTCCGTCCTTGAGGGTGGAGGTGAGCTGGAGTCAATCCCAGCTGACGTTGGGTGAGAGGCGGCGGGGGGGGTGGAACACCCCGGACGGCTCCCCAGTTAATCACAGAGCTGACGGATGAGACGGACGATCATTCAAACCTAAGCGCAGTTCAGAGTTATCAATTAAACTGCATGTAGGAGTCTGACGGGGAGGTTGAAGTGGATTAAATTGACGAAGCATTCCAAACCTTCAAACTTACTTTTTTGTGCTTGATCAGCGAACGATTAACCGTCCAGACAGACCCCCGGTTCGTGGGCTCAGTCACTCCCATGTCTGTCATTATTTTCAGTTTCAGGACAGGTAACAGACACTGTGGGACTCGAGCTTCCTTACAGGGGTGTGATCATCTGTCAGCAGCTGTCTGGGGGGGACTTTTTTTCTGTTCAAGTAAAGTGCAGCTGTATCTGCTGTCTTGCAAAGGCTAATGTGCAAACTTATGGTTGAAGATACAAATAAACTATACATTGATCTCACACAGTTATTTAAAGAAAATATGGAACGTATTTAAAGGGAATCTATGTAGTAAAGACTTTGTATGTTTACAGTATTGATAAGATAATAATACACACCTGACAAGTTGTTCTCAGAGGAAAATAAGACCACCAGTATATGTGGCAGGGTCCGCCACATATAAACAAATGCCGTATTGTATCAGCATTTCCACAAATACATGTAAACAGTGTGAAATCATTGTTGTTGGTTTGTTTAGGCATAAGAAAAACAGAATTTTGTAGCTCTTTCTCTTCTGATTAGGATGTCTTCCCCAAAACCAACGAAGTGCACCTTTTATTATAAAATCAAACTGTTGGTGGTAGGTTCCGGCCTGAAGTGGAGCATCAGCTCATGACTCAATCTGAGAAGGAGACAGAGAGATCACAAAACAAACGACGCCTCACTTATCAAAACATGCACTTGGCCCTGCGAGCAGAGAGAGCGAGCCCGGAGTAAACAAGCCATCTTTCATCATCTATCACTGTCTCACTGCCGCTCACACACAAACATGCTCACACACTGTATGTATAATCATCTTCTCCAGTCAGACGGCCTGCATACGCACACACGCACACACACACACACACACACACACACGTTCCCACAATAAACAAAACAGCTGTGAATGGGAACTACTGGGACCAATTAGGCAACAAACGGTGGGCTGGAACTGGTTCACCGCCAACTAATAACTTCCACTAACCTTGAATAATCCCTGATTGGCTGCGGCGAGGATCTGGCCCACCTACACACTTCCTCTCTACCCCTCTTTCCGTCAATTTCTCCCATTTTTTTTTTCTATATGCTCTCAAGACCTTTGGCTCTCATTACAGCTCCCTCCCGCGTCCTTTTCCGCACTCTCATGCTGCCGCTTGTCGGCTCACGTACAAAAGGTGAGCGCACACGTAGGAAGAGATCACGTATTAAGACTGAAGAGCATGCCTCTCTGGAATCGCCCTATAAATCTGAGCTGCACACACACACACACACACTCACACTCAACCTCTGACACGAGTAGTAGTGTGCGTGGGCCGAGTAATGTCGTTGAGAATGGGGGGTAATGTGCAGCCAATGGCTTTGCCGCTGTAAGTCTGGATGATAGGTGTGAGTGTGTGTGGGACTCGGTATATCACGCTGACTAATGTATGCAGGCCCTGCTCTCCACTGCAGACAAGACAGACAGCGGGAAAATATGGAGCCCGGGCATCGTAAACATGCAAACACTCCATAAATCTCACGCTCAGATTTATGTCTGCGACTGGAGAACAACTGTACCCTCAGAGGAGCGTAACCGCACGACGACTGTACAAATGTGCATCATACAGCGCTCTAAAAAAGCTCATTTAAAAAACAATATTATGCAAAATTCCTTGCTTAAGGCGAACATAAACGCTGCATCTTATGGGATATCAAAGAGCAGCCACGCCAGAGTCTTTGCACGTGTGACAGACGCGCAGTGTTTGCTAATGTGAGCTCCACGGCTCAGCGTTTTCACCAGTGTTTATTATACAGAAAGGGAGATGAAAACCGTTGATAACAGGGTAGACGAAAACCAGTCATTTCCAGCCTGTTGATAAACACGGTTCACAGTGAGACACAAGATTCAGAGAGAGATAAGAGAGGAAGCTGATGAGCGTAATGAGATGATTTGACAAGAGAAGAGTTACACGAGGTTTCTTTGCCCTTATATCACAGATGCACACAACCTTAATGATAAAAAGAGGACATTTCAGTTCACTGTTGGGGGGGACAATAAACAGCATAATGAGCAATTCCTGAAGGGGAAACGCTGATGAGTGGGCCTGCTATTAAACTATCCTGTAGCTAACGTGCTAATAGGCAGCAATTTTTTGTTCTGTTGAGGAAGAAGTAAACCATAAATGTCAGACACATCCGTCAGCCCAGTCGCCAGGACAAAACTTCAGCAGTTATATATTATGCACGTCATATGCTACGTATTTTGTATCGGCATTTCCACAAAACGTGTCTCACATCCACATGGCATGTTGATTAACCAGCTTTCATGCTGGGAGGTTGAAGGGACAGTGGATATTTCTGACGGGGGGAGCACAGTGTTTCAACATTTGTAAACGTGACACCACTGGATATTTTTAAAGAAGCCTTGGGACACTGTCTAGCCATATATGTGTCGACAAAAACTGATTTTTTTTCGATATCTTGTGGCCCTGCTTGCGACAGCGAGACCAGGTATTGTTAATGAGACCTCTGGACATCTGCAGCGGTGTTTGTGGCAAACTAAACAGGTAGCTATTTCAAGCCAGAACACTGTGTTTTTCTAACTCAAACCAATTGGTTTTTGTGATTAGATCTAACCCAAGAGAAAAATAGCATCTTTTGTTTTAAGTCAACTTTTGCAAAGTAGCAGCTTACTATTGTTGGCCTCGCCACCACCACATTCCCAGAGAGACTGAGACTGAGCGCTAATGCATGTGAAGGTGCAGGTTGATTGGCAGCGGACCAAACCACTGTGAGGCATATGACGGGGGGGAATCAATCTCTAGAAACTTAAAAACACACTGTTTTGCGTCTTACCATATATCTTAAAATTCTAATGTTTTCACTGTTAAAGGTTATTGAGGGGGACAAATCTGTTTTTTCCAGCAAGGGGGGTCAGGACCCTCTTGTCCTCCTTGTGATTTCCACCTAAGCCTCTGCGATTTGGATATTTTACCCGGCTAATAATATTTTTGATAATTGCACAGCACTATTATTAGGGGATAGATCCCAGAAACTACTTTTTCTGGCTTTGGGAATGACAGGGAAAGAGTGATCATGAAACAAACATGTCGGGCCCCTTCCTCCGAGGCGTTTTTGTTCCCTGGATCTAAACCAGCATTGCATAGAATAACATGCATCCAGGCAGAGCGTGTTGACTGACGAATGATGGCACATTTACCTCGTGGCACTCTCCCAGAGCCAAACTGGATTAGAACGATTATTTTGCTTGGTGGAAGTCTGAGGGACGGTTGTGTCCTGCAGACTGTTGGTCCGGCTGACGTAGAGCAGATGTGTGTGTGTGTGGGAACCAGCACACAATCTCCGGGCTTCTTCTGCTTGGGGCCTCTGGTCTCGTCAATTTAAGGGTTATTCTGTGTGTGTGTGTGTGTGTGTGTGTGTGGGTGACTGACTAGGTCAAGTATGTCCCCCTGTGCTGCAGATACAACACAAGAATGTTTTCTTTTCCACCAACAGCAGGACAGAGGCTTTATATTATTCCTCTCTCTCTGTGTCTCTCTCTGTCTCGTCCTCCTCCCTCCATGTTAACTCCTTAAGGAGGGGAGAGGTGATAAGCAGCATATAATAATTGAGATTAGGAGGGTGGTTCATGTGCCGTGAGCATGTGTGGGCACATGCATGCGTGACATACTGCCCACAGGCCTCTCTCCAGCTGCAGCGAGGCCTTCTGGGAGGCTGTGTGAACTGATACAAAGGTAAAAGGTCACGAGGGTCGCCCAGCCGCTGTGTGTTTTGTGTCTGTGTGTGTTCGTCTTACAGTCCTGCTAACTCTGTGCCCTCTCATGCACACATGTCGCCACCACACATGGAAAACCAAACCCATGTGTTTCCCGAAGGTGAACGCGAGAACACATGCGACCGCGAGAGAAACCGCCTGGGAAAGTCGTTAGTAAAACATCGCCTGCCGCCCTCTACGCTGCCAAAACACACACACACACACTCACACTGAGCCATAGGATGTTTTCTTATGAGTAATAGGTTTAAAACATAAAAAAAGAGTTATGTCATGTGTTTCCCTCAGCCTGACGCTCCCTTTCGGCAGTGGGCTTGCTAATTAAAGCTCAGCAAAAAAGAAAAGTGATTCATCTTGCCGTGAATCAAAACAAACTACAGCCCTGAGTTATTGTTGCAAGCCGAGAGCAGATTGTGTGTGAGCGTGTTAATCGAGGTGTGATGCGAAGACATGGATAAATATTTGCAGGATTTTATTTTTGTGGCGATTTGACAGAAAGCTGAAACATGGTGCTTCATTTACATGATTCATCTTTACTTGGTCAACCTCACAGGGAGGTCAGACTTTTGTGTCTTGCTCAAAAGACCAAAAACTGTTCAGTCTGATCATTCTTTATTGGATGGATTCGTTATGTCTATTTTTAGTTAATACCTTTCAAATTTTCAGATTGAATGATGTGGTTTTGTCACATTTGCCAAGGTTAGAAAATATGTTTTCTAACTGTGTTTTTTCAAATGTAATAAAGATGAAACGGGTTCAGGTGTATTGAGTGGCGTAAATCTAGCTTACAAAAGGGTGAACTTGAAAAAATAACCCCAGTTATTTTCCAATGTTAAATTCGAACAGTGAATACAACCTTGATCCAGTGAAATTGGCCCTTTTATGCAAGTAAATGCAATCCTGTTTAAAGAATAACAGATTATAAAATACAGTAAAAATTGTTTACAATTTAAAGTCATTTATGTACAGGAAAATGTTTAAAAGTGGCGTTATATTAGTAGAGCTGAAAGGATTAATTGAGTTTGGAGATTGTTTCTGCACGAGGTGATAATCTGCTGTAGTTTCAGCTGGCGGGCAAGTGCGAGTATTCTCAACAGGTTAAAATATCAATTTTGCTCTTTTGCCAAACAAGACAAGCTTAATTGCCTCATTAACTCATTGTAAAACACACTTCATTCAAACTTGATGTAAACTAAATAGGCCGACCCAAACAGTCTCAAAATATATCCGCAATTCACAGAGTAAGACGTGAAAATATTCCATCTCCTCACGCGCTGCTAAAGTCCGACTCTCTGTTGCTTCTCTCCAGCTGCTGTGTCTTGTCATCACTGAAGCCATACTCTTGCTGCTGTAAATCGCCTCTGTACTTTATCTGCTGTTGGCAAAATGGCCTCTGGCAGTCTTGAAGGCTGTGTTCAGTCCCAGTTCGGTGTTCACTCTCAGGTCAGGCTTCCAAATCCAGTTGAGCTGGGCAGAGTTGCCTGTGGGGACTCCCCCTGTGATCTGGGGTCCTGGCCCAGACAAACTCTGGGGGCCAATGGCTCCACGGCTAACTGAGCCCTGGGCTAATTAGCAAATGGCAGCTAGCTACAGAAAAGGAGAGTTAGCAAAGAGCAATAGTTTTCAGTTACTCTGGTGATATTTTGCCCTCAAGCTTTATGCCTTATTCTACAAAATTATATAACAGACATTCTGTAAAATGGTGAATAAAAGCGACATCGCAAGATGTTTTTATATTTATAACATGAAAAACAGAAGACAGGAGCGAGAAGGAGGAGCAGCATCACCTTGCGTGTGCCTGTGTTTTTCATCCTCTATCATTTACCCAGCCCTCCCCAGACAGCGGGCTGAGCTGCTGGGATTATGAGGTGCTGCAACGTCGACGGAGCTCATCCTCCGTATCAGTCCATCAGCATTAACGCGGTGTATGTTCAAACAAATACCTCTGCGCTTCATTCGCTCTGGTTTCATTTCAGCCCGGGCCTGTCTGATAAGCCTCGCTTATTTGCATGGATGTAGCGGTTTGTTTGGTCCCATGGAGATAAGACTGATAGTGTTTACCATGGGAGATGTGTGTGTGTGTGTGTGTGTGTGCAGGTTAATGCTCTGAAACACTACAGGTGTGTAAGCAGCTCTTGTGGGTGTTCTCCAGTTAAGGACACTGATTCAAGGGCTACATGGATAGTAAAGATATACCATAAAAGGCGATAACAAAATCCTCTTGAAACTAGAATGAAACCAAGCAGCTTTTTCGGTAAAAAGAGCGAAGGACAAGCAGAAGCTGTTCGTCACTCATACTTTTTATATATGTGACCATAAACTGTGTATCAGCGGTCAGGCGCTAAGAGAAAGCGTTGACATCCATTTGTATGGGCATGTCAATAATGTGCTGCCATGCCTGTTGATGGGTTATTAGTGGATGGCTGTTGCTCAGAGCCCAATCAGCAACAATACACCGAGTGCAAGATGATATCGGAAAGCTGTCAGAGTGAGCGTAATGGAAATATATAGCCCGCTCTGAGAACATGGAAGGAGAATTTTCTCTCCTTCTTCTCCCGCTCTTTCTCCTCCTCCTCCTCTTCGTCCTGTCACCGTCTCTCTTCATCTCTTTGTCACTTGCCTTTCTTTTCCGAGAATTGTGTTTTTCCCCACCTAAAGCTCTGTCACATTGGACTGACAAAGCTTTATTGTCTGTTTAAGGCAAGAGCAGGTCAGCGGCGGTGCCGGCACCGACAATAGTTGCAATCGCCGCCCTTGTGGTTCGTGGTTATTATATCCGTGTTGAGATTTATCTCTGCATTTGTGTGTTGTGTGATTGCTTTGCTTCATCACTCCTGCATGCTTGTTATTTGAAAATGTATTCATGATAGGCCGATTGAAAGCAAAATCCGTGATTCACATGCTAATAACGGAACGTTAAGAAAGCAATCTCACGGTAAGGTCCACTCAATAGCTTTTCTGGATCTTTTAACTACATCACGTGAAATTGGAGTTGCCAGGGGATGGATACCTGTTCAAATCCCCATTGTTCTGAGCATGTTCATTGTTGACCTCGATCTTTCCATATTGTCCACATAGCAGCTGTTTTGGCTCTTTAAATTGTATACCACATTTTCCCTAATGATAAACCACCATCATTTGTGAGGCAGGAATGATAACTGCTATCACGGCAGACAAATCTCAGGGACTGAAAGACGCTTAACAGGATAGAAAAGTCTGCAAAGCAAAATCATTTCTTTTTTTCCTCTTGTGAATTACTGGATAATTGTACCTCCTCAGGCCATCTTTAATAATTCAAATATATTAATCTGACTGTAGTTTCGTAGCGAACATGCAGGAGCACTTGGTTTGAAAACTGAGGTGCAACATGTAACACTATCAGGCAGCAAAGTACGCCACGATCTACATCGAAATATAAACAATAAGAGTAGAAACGTTCCGTAAGCTTTTCTCCATTCTTCTCTTGGGTCAAATTTGAGCCTCATACCTTCTTTCTCCCATCAGCGCCAGAATCCCATTGTACATGCAAGGTTCAGTGTAATTCCAAGTTGAGTTTGGCAGCAAAACTTGACAAAGACTCCAGGCAGAGTGCATTGCTTTGGCTAACTAAGCTGTATTAGATGGGGGCAAGTCCACTGGTTTCAAACCTAAGACCAATTGTATGTAAGTTAATTAGAAAATTACTTATTTACTCAAATATGTTCCTAATTGCTAGTTTCAAGTCCTCTGCTTGTAGTGCATGTATACAGGGGCAGCTGTGGCTCAGGGGTAGAGCCAGCGTCTTGTTATGGGAAGAAATGCTGGTTTGATTCCCCTCGTCTGCATGTCGAAGTGTCCTTGGGCAAGATACTGAACCCCAAACTGCTCCTGATGTCAGCTTGTTGCCTTGTGTCCTCGTATTCTCAACAGCTCTGCCTTCTCGTCCAAATAATGTCACTTGGCTTCACTGGCTCCCAAAAAAAAAACCAGGCTGTGACGCCAAATTTGGCGCCTCAAAACATGACATGACATCACGGTGGGGCTAAACTTGATTTAACCACTATCCTAAATCGGCATACTGCATATATAAATCTGCTGGTAACCATAGCAACCATAATTGAACCACCACGTCTCATCTTACACTTCAATATGCAGCAGTTTATCAGCTACAAATGTGATAATGCAGTCTGAGAAGACTCTAAAAATAGTGAACTCTGGAGGAAAATGCCACCACTGTGTGTCACGCTGTCCTTTTTTTTTCATATATTAAAATACTATTTTGTGAATCATTGCTCACCAGTATTCCTGTAATCGGACCAATTACCTATCGGGCCCTTACTCCAGGTGCTGTTGCATTTAACCTTTAATTGATGCTCCGCTCTCCAGGCGCTGCATGGCTACTCTACACTAAATACCAAAAGTAGCAAATGGTGACTGATTGCCTCTGCATTTACGGCGATTTGCGACGTAGCAGAATAATATTACACCGCGACGAAGACAGTATACACAGTGGATTAGATGAGATGAAAGTAAAATGAACCCCGGGGGGGAAAGTGGAAAACAGTTATAAAGTCAAATATCCACACTGGGAACAGAGCGAATGGGGTTTATTAAACATAATGCAACCAACAATTACACCAGTAAAATGTGCTGAAAGTGAATTACAGTGTGCATGAGTGTGTGATTATTGCGCTTACAGTACAGCGGGCCTGCAATCAGACCTGCTCTGGAAGGTTCCACTCTGCCGTCAATGCAGGGGTGTGCAGCCCGCCGGGGGGAAGCCAGATGGATCTGATTGGCTGAAGAGAGGGGGGATAACTCTCAAGCACGTTGGTGGTGTTTTTGCTGCTCGATCACGTGTGTGTGTGTGTGTGTGTCTTCATATAGGGGCTCTTTCCCTCTTGTTATTCACACAGTATCTCTTCATCTCTCTCACTCTCACCGCTCAGAGGGAGAGGAGAGGGAGGGAGAGGGAGGGCTGTGGCTCTGGGGAGAAAGAGAGTAAGAAAAGGCCGAGAGATGAGATCCGAGCAGCGGAGCTGTGGTCATGGTGTTTTGGAATTTTATCACGGGGTGTTTGAGCGGTGCATTCGAGGCCGGATATGCGAGGGAATGTGATAGAGTGATGGAGGGAGAAGCAGGGGGAAAATATCAAGGATCTGTCTGTTTATTGAAGCATGACGGAGAATATTTTCAACTGTTTACATGAAAAGGGAAGCTGGTGCTTAAAGAGCCAGTTGATAATGAGACCCTAATTGCCACGTAATTCAGCTTCACACTGTGCTGGGGTTAACCTGCTGACGTCTTTCACAGCCGTCATGCAGGATGTGGTAGCAGTCGATAGCATTGGGATTCTGGTTGATATGCGTCTGACGATTATTCACATTATCCATTAATCTGCCAATTATTTCACAATTATTTGTTTAATCCATGTCAAAATTGCCAATAATGACGCCTTTAAATCGCTTCTTTTGTTCAACCAACAGCCCAAAAACCCAAAGACTCTTCATCTACTATCATGAATTACAAAGAAAAGCAGAAAAAAGACGATTATGAAATGCGCGGTGGGTGATTCAGCAGGGTGGTGTGGCTAATCTAACCTAACAACCTTGTTAGCTTTAATCTGCAGCAGCCACATACTGAAACTAGAACGGTACTCAGTAGAGCTCTTTCCTCACTCATAGACACCCGCCGCCGAGTTCCTTGATTTCTGTGAAAAAGACCTGCTTCAGTGTTGTAGTGAAAACTAGACAGTGCCATGGATTTGTATAATGTTAATACTGTACTATATAGGATACTCCATAACTGCACTCTGGAGACTAGTAGAGATGTATGTCTTTGATTTGTGGATGTTAGATTTTGTGGTACAGATTCCTTTTGTCTACTTTCCTGAATCATTCCTTCAGTTCCTCCACCTCCTTTCCTTCTCCTCCTCCTCCTGTCTCCCCTTGACTTTGTTCCCCCATCCTCCCCCAATGTTACATCACATAGTGTTAAATTTCAGCCACTTAAACAAAATGTAGTTTTTTTTTCTCTCCTGGAAAAACACCAGCAACAACACAGCCTCACACGCATGCCCTTCTTTAACTTTCCTTTCTCTCCTCTGATAATATCCACAAAAGCCTGAATGCATGTGTGCATGCTTCCATCACATGTATGTATAACTAGATTATATAGCTGCCAGATTTACTGTTTTCAATGGAAACATAGCCAGATTTAATGCCTGTAGGACCTCGTTTTGCTCTCTTTATCTTCTCTCTCTTCTCCCCCCCGGTATGACTATCCATCATGTCTCTCTCTCCTTCATGGGTGTCCCTCTGCCCGGTCATTACTGGGCTGTTTTCACCCTGAGCTGCGGGCCCCCAGGGACCACCAACAATGTTCCTGTCCTGACAGGGGCCCCCAAAGAACCAGAAAATGACCGCAGTTTCGTTAAACATGAAAGCCCCCCCAAGTTCAAAGTAACCTTTAAAGCACACATATGTAACTCTGAGACGTTTAACACCAGGAAGTTATTTATTGTTATTATTGACTAGGTTGATTAATTCATGACCTTTTTGTCATGATCATAAATTTGAGATGAACTTCTATTTACTCCCCTTATGTAGAATAAATCAACCTTTAATAAATGGTTTATAACATTCTATAATGAAGTAAATATTAGTGTTTAGGAATGAGTGGAAGCTGGCCGGTTCAATCTCTGGGTATAGAGAGATAAGAAGTATTTGAGCGAGAAGGCGTGGAAGATTGGTGGGAAAAGCTTTTGGCCATCGCTTTATTTCACAGACAGGAAGCTGTAGATTTCCCCTGACAGCTCTCACAACTGTGACACGCTTCTGGAATCTGTACATGCAGAATGATATACTGACCGAGACATGTGCTTCATATGTGTAGCATAAATATCTGCCCAGTCTGCAGCTTTCCATCTTGAATTTCACCTTGTGAGTCCACCGATGCAGAAAACTAACTGCTTTTTCTTCCTCCTTCTTCTCTTCCCTTATGTTTCAATCCTCTCACCCACGTTTATCCCACTCATGCTTTTAATCGCCATATTCCACTTTTCCATCCTTTAACCGTCTCTCACTCATTTACTCCTGACCTTCCCCGCTCGCCTCACTGCATCCCTCCATCCTTCTCCTGTCATTCTCTTCCCTCTCGCTCTCCTCACTTCATCGCCCTCCTGCCCACTTCTTCATCATTCCATATAATTCCTACATCCACTCCCACCTCATCTTTAATCCCTCTTTCGGATCCGGTCGCCCTTCCCGCTGTCAATCCGCCTCTCCCTTCTTTTCTTCCACAGAACCATGAGAGGGAAACGGCGCTGCACTGTGCAGCCCAGTACGGACACTCCGAGGTGGTGTCGGTGCTGCTCCAGGAGTTGACCGACCCGACTATGAGGAACAGCCAGCAGGAGACGCCTCTGGACCTGGCAGCGCTGTATGGACGGCTGCAGGTCAGTGAGAAAGACATTTACCAGTTTTTATGAAAAAAGTCACAAGCTGGAGGCGTATTTTAACATAATGAATGCTACAAAAGTCCAGGGCTGTTTTGAATTTGAGTTTTTCAGCGTTTAAATTGATCTCGGTGCCCTTTCACAGTGTTACAGAAGGAAGGACATTGTCAAACTGAAGGAGTACATTCCTGTACCAGAAATTCTTTGCATGCGGCTCTTAAGAGACAAGATGCTCGCCGTTTGTGTCCGTAATAAAGTTATGAAGGTCGTTTTAAAAGTAAAAGCTGCTCTTCAGTACTGGTTCAGCCTGAATGTAAGGTACAGAAATGTATTCAGCATATGATTATTTTTCAATATTAGATTATTTTATATGTCGTTTATACAGTATATGCATATTTATTTGGCACATTTCCCACCAGACATTTTGGCCGTTGTTACTGCCTGACAAATACATGTGATACCTGCAGGAAGGTGACATTTGCTGGCCAGCATAAATCCTGGACACACTCCTTTTCGCACTTCAATTCGAGGAAAATCTACTTTCTTTCTCGATTCCAGTTGGAAACTAACAGCTCAGGTGCTGTGAACAGTGCCATGCTGGTGAAAATAGGGCACTCCACGATGATTTAAGCCTTTGAAATTAATGATAATGACATACAAACATCTGCCACCGGTCGCTACAAGGGCAGTGCACCCCTCATTGCATTTAATTTGCTATGAAAATTTAATTGCAAGTCCCAAAAAAGTAGTTAGCAGTGCTTGTCGCTCACCTCGCTTCGCACAGCATCAGAAACAGATCGGGAGGTGTGGACAGGGTGGAAAGCTGCTGAGGGATCATGTTTTTTTGTTGTTATAGCAGACACTTATACCAGTTTCTGTGAGAGACACATGTGAACCTCTGCATGCATCCTTGAAGAAGATGGCAGGTGAAAGGAAGCAGCTGGTGACTCAATCTGTACCCTGAGCAGGACAGCAGTAGGTGTTAGCAGTGACAAGGACCACCCTGCATAGAATCATCTGCTCCAAACTGTGGGTTGCTGTTGACTATTTTAAATAAAGTGAATATTTAAGGATCTTTTGTCAAATGTACGCACACATCAGTGCACGTTCACACCGAGAGGCATATGCCGCAAATGCCTGCTGGTGTTCAAATTCAATCACACATTCTCTCTGCTGAGGTAGTGAGTAATTGCAGCCAAGTCATACAGGTTTGTCTGAGTGTGAATGAATAATTTATAAAGGCAGCGGTATTTCTAGCTCCCTCTGCATGATAATGAAGGGAAATCCCAGTGGTGGAAGATACTGCTACATGGAGATGTAACTAACACAGGGCAAAAGTTTACTATGTACGCATGCAGCACACACACACACCCACACATACGTATACACACAAAGATACATATTAAAGGAGGAAGCATACGAGAGAAAGGCATGTTGTTGAGTTATTAAAGGCACCATCCGTGATCAAACAGAAGGGTAGTGCCTCTACTTCTGCTCAAAACAACCTCCTGCTGAGCTCAGGTTGACTGACAGGTCTTTAAATACGTGGACTCGCATTGCAAAGCTAATAATGAAACAGACCCTAAAGTATATTTCCGTTTAGGATCGGCTGAATCAAAGAACAAACAAACCACTAAAATGCTGATTTTCCGCAAAACAGCAATGATCATGATCGCACATTTACCGTTTGGAATTTAATTTGAAGCAAATAAAAGATGAAACAGGCTGATAGTTGGCAAACAAAGGAGTGAAACACTGAAATTTATTGACTTGTTTGAATTTGAATAAGCATTTGATGGCTATGTATGTGTTCCAGTGCTAAAGCATTGAGGCTAAAGCTAACAAGGCCTAGGCAACAAGTCTCCACCCTCATTTAAATTAGCAGCAGCATTGGTCTTGTAATGCTAGCTAATTATGAGCTAATGAAGTTACCTAATTATGTGCTCCTTGGTTCGTATGGTAAGCTAGTTAGCTCACATGCTAATGTTTGCAGCTTGCACAAAATTAGGGACAAAAAAACTTCAAAAGTGTGTAGTTGAGATCAGAATGAAAGCTGAGTTAGAGGAGTGCTTCCGGGTCAGAACATCACCATGTATGGAGGCGTTGCGGCTGGTGTGATCTTGCCATCTTTTTGCTCTTCTAACACCTATAAACAGGCACCATGTCTGGAGCTAAACGTTTGGAGGATCTTTTCATCTGAGCTCCATTCTCACACTTTATTCAGTACGCAGAGTGAACATTTAAATGCATTATGAAGTGCTGGCACTTCTGTGACATTGACACTGTATTTCTGTGCTGTCTTTAATAAAAGAATCTGAATGTGATCACTTAACATCGCTCTCTCTTTGATTCTCAAGAAAACATTCACTCTTTTCTCTGAAAAACAGCGAACTTTGTGTTTGCTGCGGTGACTAATGGCCCAGATTCTTCAAACTGTGCTGTTTTGACCCTGACATGCGGCTCTGTTCTGTTTTTCGCAGGTGGTGCGCATGTTGGTGAGCGCTCACCCCAACCTCATGACCAGCCACACTCGCCGTCACACTCCGCTTCACCTGGCTGCACGCAACGGACACCACAGCACCGTCCAGACCCTGCTCGAGGCCGGCATGGACGTCAACTGTGTGGTAAGAGAAAATTAATAGCTTTTAGCTGTTTTTGCCCTCCATCGACATCCAAGGATTTAACACATTTCTGGCCCAAAAGCCTCAAAGGCAAAAAACGATTATGGAACAACAACATTGCTTTTTGTCTGCTTTTTTTGTAGCTATCTTTCTTTTCATAAAATTGGATTTGAAAAGCTCTAAGGGATGTCTGTATGTATGGTTACTTATGCTAATCCACAGTTACAGCTGGAAGGTGTACTTAAGCAGAAAGTAGTTCCAGGTAAAGTGCTCACATCAAGATTAATGGATTAGTGTGAGTCATCTTGTTTTTTAAGGTTTTTTTCTTAGTTTTTTACTTTTCTTGTGAGTTATACAGATATAAGCTTTCTAAAATACCACTGCATATGTTGCCAAGTGAGATTCATTGTTCATGTTATTGGATTTTGGGTTTAAATGTTTCCTCAAAAGAAACGCGTGTACACATTCACGTTCGGTCCGTAGGCGCATGGTGAGCAGAATCGAGTAATAAAGCAGGACTTGACTTTGACATTTCTTTCGTATTATCTGATGCGGCTGTGAGTTAAGAAGGTTACTGGAAAGAGTTCTCTTTGTACTTTTGCCCGAGTGAATCTTTAAAAATCTCCCCGAATCTCCGTCCTCCCCCCTCGTCCTTGCTGAACGTGAATATTTCAGAAGCTGGCTCTCCTGTGTTTTTAATGAAAGAGTGTACAGCTTTGTGTTTTTTTGTCTATATGATCCACCACGGGCGTAAAATGCTTGGCGGATTCTCCCTTTGGAAAGTGTGTGTGTGTGCGTATGCCTCCATTCTTGTGTATCAGAGAGCTTGTGTAGGCGATTGCATGCCTCCTGTGACGTGGCGGTGGAGAGGAATAAATAATTGATTGGGGAGAAAAGATTGGGGGAGCTGCAGGAGGAAGAGGAGGAGGAGGAAGAGTACAGGGTGTTCCCTCAGAGTTCACGGTCTTCTTGTCTTTACACACGCGACATCTTAAGTGGAGGAAATAGAAATACGGAGTCGCTTACAGCCTAAAAAAAAATGTATCTTTTTGCGTATTCTGGGCTGTCTAGGCGATTCAGACGCAGCTTTGTCCTGACTCTTTCTGGGCCATTTGTTATTGTGAAGCCTTGTCAGAAAGCAGCCACGCTTTGCTGCCTTCTTTAACACAGTTTTGTTTCTCTTGAGACGATTTTTTTTCCTGACAACCAAACTATTTGACTTTGCTCACTTGTCTTAAATGTTTAGTGCAGAAAAACAACCCCTCACTGAATCAGTCTCCTAAGACTATTTGAACGGAGTCCTTTTTTGAATATGTGATTAGAATTACTGTCCTACTCAAATTACAAGACTTTGATTTTCTGTCAGACTGTTTCTTTTAGTTTGATGCAGTGGTGCACAACACAACAGAACTCTTAGAAAGAGTCTCTATCTCGTCTCTGAGGCGCTCCAATGACAGGTATATCTTGTTTTTGACTGTAATAGAATCATTGGTGCCTGGAAACAAATCATTATGAAGGCGAAGTGTCTCTAAATCTCTCATTCTTGACTGACTCGAGGGTTTTGGACTCAGATCTGAACACATTATGTGGGACTTATTGTACAGATTGTAGCCAAAGTCGCATAATCTTCACAAGGCTTAGATTTGCTCTTCATTTAATCCCCAGTCTTTAGAAATACTGTAATTACAGCTCTTCATATTTTCACAGTCTTAAGTGTTACAATCTTTACATTTTGCTCCGTATTATAAAATAATACTCTCTCTTATTTCGAGAACCTCGTGGTGGCGCTAGAGATCATGTGAAGGGATCCACAAATTCTTCAGGATGAGTTTGTGTTTTTCTTGCGCTTCTGATATGGAAGTTTACGAGCTGTAGTTTCCCTGGTAAACACACCGCCCTCTTCGACCTTCTTCCCAGTCTGCTGCTGCTCCTCCTGGGGGTCACTTGTCCACCAGTAGAGCAGCCAGACCGGGCTACCCAACATGTCCGCTCTGCCTAAAGAGCCCGGAGACACTGCAACTGCGACTGCTTAAAAGGTTGTGTGTAGACTACAGCTCACAATCTGCTGTGTCAGCTCAGTTTGTTTTACAGACCGACCACAAGAAACAGGACCCATTAGCACCAGAACACCACTGAACATACAGTTAGGAAATAACATGCATTGTAGAGGTCTTGTAAATTAGCCCTCTGAGCCCATTCTTTTCACATGAGAGTCTGATTCACCGAAACTGTTGAGAAAACTGTCCTATGAATTTAGAATTATTAGTTGAATGTATTTTGGGGGGGCGACTTTTCTTTTACACTATGATACTTTACTCCCGGCAGCGCTGCTGCCTGATCATGAGGGATTGAGGGAAAACCAAGCTTCAGGGGGTTTCTGGGGCTCAGTAAGACTCAAAGCCTCAAGAGTCAGAATCAAGAAACAAGACAGTTCAGATGCTGCGGAGCCGCAGCGGTGGGGGGGCGATCAATACCGCAGTCTGCGAGAACAAACATGAGAATAAAGAAATCCCGTACAGAAAACTCCCTGAGAGTTTTGAACCTGAATGCGTAGCGCAGACTGAAGATAGATCCGAAAAACGCAAGTTCACTTCTTCTGTTGTCGATGCGATCTGACTCGATGTTCATTTGCTACGAAGACATATGGCAGAACAGCTGCGTTCTTCCTCTCCCTCAGCCGTGTGAGTGCGGTTTATATACAGTACATGGAGCATGTTAAATGGCCTTCCGCTGCACATTTAAAGCCATATGAGACAATATGTTCAAATCTGTAACAACTTTATTTCACCCGCAGTTTGGACAGCTCTGTGTGTACGGATGTGTGTGTGTGTTTCAATTGTGGAACGACGGCAATAACTCCACCTGTTGGATACCGGTTTCATTCGGGTGCTCTCACAGCGAGGAGATGTGTGACTCAGCAGCGTTGCACCCATCTTCTCTGCCTTCTGTCCTTGTTGAAGGCTGTGTGTGTGTGTGTGCGCGCGTGTGTGCTCTGATCTGAAGAGGAGGGCTGTGTTTCTCTGCAGGGATTTGGCCTCGGGCTCCATGTGTGTAGTGAAGATGAACACTGCGCGCCTTTGATTTGCCTCGTCCTCTCTCCTCTATTCACGCTGCTGCAAATCTCTCTCTCTCTCTGTTGCATTGTGTCTCTCGACCCAGCGATGATGAGCTCCGCGAGCCTTTGATACCTCAAATCTTCTTCGCAATTTACCCTTCACTCTCGTGCTGCTCCATCTGTTTTAGGCGGAAAGTAACGCGTGGAAACAGCACCATCTTTTCCTTTTTCTCTCCATTACAGACACAGCAAGGCGTATCGGTAATCTATTGCTCACCTGGCACGCAAAATTTCCCTCTCGGTGGCTGGAATTTCATCTGTCCGGGCTTGACGGGCTCGAGTCCAGCAATTTGAAATACACTTGCCTTGGCGAACAGGCAGTTCTCTCATTTAACATCATTAACATTTAAACATTCGTTCACACTAGTAGCAAGGTCATGATTGACTGTTTGGAGTATCCCACTTGACCCAGATATAAAATCTTATCCTGATTTTAAGGAGCTCGAACAGAAAAAAGGATTTTAAAGATCTCTGTGTGCGCGGTTGATGCTCATTACCACCAGCCGCAGGATGGAAACAGGCAGGTTTTAATGGTTTTACTGGAGAGGAAAGGCTTTGTTTGTGATGTCATGTCGCTGAGATCTCATGTTTTCTTTCTCATTATAATCATAATGATTTAGCAGTGCTTTTATAGTCTAATGCCCTTCGTTACTGATGAATTGTTTAATCAATACATAAAACTAGAGCTGTGTTTTGGAATGAGTAACTTTTTTTGTGGCAGATTTTATTTTCAAAGCTTGGAAGGAAGGAGGAAAATTCATCTGCAATGTAATGATAGAGTCTGAAAAGTCCAGATGGGCTGATTACTTCTACAAAAGACAATAAATGACATGGATAAATAACCATGGAAGCTGTATTGCTCTGGAAGATAATAACTTTAGTTTTTTTTACTTAACAAGATGTACTTGGATGTTTTCGACTTCCATATGAATATTTGTCTACATTTGATCTTTCCTAAGCAAGTTACAGCCATTGATTATAATATTATAATACAGTGTTTTTCATTGAAAAGCAGCTCTAGTCCTGTATCTCTCTTGGAATAGTAAATATAAAGGTTGTTAAATCATAACAGAGGACATTGGAGCCAAAGTGAGTTCTTTCAGCGAGTCCATTGATCTGAACCATTGCCTGTTGGCCCAGAGGAAGAAACTATGTTGATTTCCTTTCCTGCAGTAGCTGAAGCATAATCCCGTTCACTAAGGAGCCCCTGAATGCCTCGACAAGTGATGTGCAATGTCACTGAAAATGCTTCAAGGTTCAGTTTTATTGTTTTCTGTTTTCTTTTGTAAGGTAGGGTCTGCTTACTTCCTGTCTTGACTTAATTGCCCTGGTGAGCTTCACCTGTCCCTGATTCGCCTCCTTTCCTGTGTTTTCCGTCTTCCTGTTGTCAGTTCCTCAATTTGCTTTGTGTTTGTCCTTCGTGTTTCATCTGCGTTCCTGTCTCGAGTTCCCTGCGCTTGATTCGGTTTGTGTTTGATTTAGTATTTGAAGGTTTTGTTCTTCTGTGGTTCTTGGTTTTTCCTTCTGCCTGTTTACTTTGTCGCCTGCCTCTTTCTTGATCATCTTTTCATTAAAGCCCCCTTTTTGCTCCACTGTTTGTCAGCCTGGAGTCTGCACTTGGGTCTTTTTTCAGAAGAAAAGCTGAGAAACTCCACTTTACATTTTTGTTTTAAAGTATATGGGAAGGATGAGCAGTTCAAAAGTTATTAAATGTTGTTTGTTTACCCACCAGTGGCTGCCTGCGTCTTTAAGGTTGTTTCTTTGTGTTTTTCAGTTGTTGCAGGGCGTTTGTACGGCGTGTTTAATTAGTTTATTGAGATGTTGTGGCAGGAAATTAGCTCCATGTATAGTTTTTCCAGAAACACGTGGCAGCAGTCAGACTGGATGTGCGATCAATGTGCCCAAAGCATATTCTCTCTTCTTCTCACTTGTTCGGATGTGTTGGCAGTCGCAGCACGGCTTTGATTTGTCTTTCCCAGTTTTTCCATACGTCGCTCTCTCTTCTCTCTCACTCTATGGTTCTGTTGGCCGGCTGTTGGAGCTTTACTGTTGATGGCAGAGAGTGGATGCTGTGGGCGACTCACAGATGGCCACCTTGGAAAATTGTCACGTATATGTGTGTGTGTGTGTGTGAAAGAGAGCGAGAGAGAGAGAGAGTGGTAGTACAGGTCAGTAATTGGAGTCAAGCCATATAGGTCTGTCTGAGTGTGAATGAATAATTTATAGAAGCTGCACAGTCACTCTCTCTCCGCTCCGACTCTATGTGTCTCTCTGAATGTTTCCATAGTAATGAGGGGGAAATCCCTATGGAGGAACCTGCTGCTGGGTGGGCAGGTATCCAACTAAAGGGCAAAAGTTTAGTCTAAACACACACTCTCGCACATGCACGCGCAAACACACTCCCTTTCGCCCTTTCTAAGTGGACTCGCGGCATTTACATTCACCCCGACGTCAGCGTTTGTGCCAGCAGCCGGCCTGAAACAGAAAGTCATCCGTCGTTCAATTCCCGGAAACTCTTAGAGAGTGAGAATCAGCCGCCTCGCTTCCTTGTGACATCAGTGTGTGACCGCCATGGGAAACAGGACGGGAAGTGGTATAGAGATGACCGTGGAGGGGCGGGAGGTTAGAAGGGCAAGTGGTGTGTGTGTATGTGTGTGTGTGTGTGTGTGTGTGTGTGTGTGTGTGTGAGGGAAAAGGGGTGGATCATTTCCTGCACCTCCTCTCACTTGCATGTGGGTAAAACAGTGTCTCTTTGGGCTCAACGTCCACAGTTTGAAAATCCAATTAAGCTCTGAGGATCTGCTCTCACTTGGGATTTCCACCTACAACATTCTCCCAAGAAGACGTTTGACCTTTGACCTTTTGAGGACACACTGTTGGAGCGGCCGCTGTCCGATGACACTTTTACTGCAGAGGAAACCGAACGACGATAGTAAGTGTGGCAGCATCCCCCGCAGAGGACGAGCGCAGCGTCGCGTTGAGTTGAATTTCCCGGCCGTGTGTCAGCAGACCTGGCCGTCGTCCAAACAATTCGTCTTCATTAAGGCTGGGAGCTTGCTTCAGTCCAGGTTTTCATCTGTGTTGTCAGGAAGCCGACCGTGAAGGATGAGACGAATTCAGCATGTGTATGTTGCTGTGTGTGTGTGTGTGTGTGTGTGTGTGTGTCTCTGAGAGTTTGGTGGTATATCATGGCTGCACACATGAGTATGTGGTTCAAGTTCAAGTCTTCAGGGTCCCTGGCGGGTATTTTACCTTCGAGCATGTTGTACAAGGCTATGTCCAGTATGTAATGGAGACATATAGAGACATAATGTCCCACAATATTTTAGAGCAGTAGATGTCAAGTTTTACTATCACTAAAGCGGCAGGCATAAAGTTTAGCATCATTTATGTTTCAACATTTAACCTTAAAAGCACAGGAACTCTTATGTTGTATCATTTTTGACTTAATCTGTGTTCCTGTGGGGGCGCGGATCCTCCGTTTCTGCTGCCCGGTGCCAAGACAAGCTGTGATGACGCGTTTCCACTACAGCCTCACAAAAAAAAAAGGGGCAACCACGCTGAGAGCTCCACACTGAACACCGTTGTTGACACTGACAATGAGGAGAAATGCGTCACTGTGATCACGACAATGGCTAGGAACCCCACACCCTTGATCGAGGAGCATCAGAGTGCACTTCAGAGATAAAAGAAATGTACATGCTGAATGATAGGAACGCCCACAGTGGGTGCAGTCTAATCGAACCAATCACAATGTTTGTTTATGATGACTTATAATGGGAGATTCGTCACATAGTAAGAGTGGGCGATGTCTACAGAAATGGCACATGTTGATGTCCGTAGCCAAACATTATGATGGACAGCGACACCGATGGCGACCTCCAACTGTCTCCTCTCACCGGCAAAGGGCCTCATATCCAGTCTCACATCCCTGCAACAAATTACGACGGCACCCTGCTGTGTATAAATAAAGCTATATAAGTAAATTCAGATTAACTTGACCAGCACCAAAATCACACACGTGATAAATCTCTTGCTGTTTCTGTTCTTACTCCTCCCACGCAGGCTGATTAAACAGTTCATTCTCTCATTGTGGCTCCTGAGTGTTGCTCTATTAAAAGTGGGCTCATCAGATTAATCGTCTCTCTCATCAGCGCTGATCCAAGATGGAGCACTTTACCAGCAGCCTCCCCCGGCTGGTTTCCATGCGTTGCATCACATCACGTCCCCATCAGGAGCACCGGAGGCTGGTGCTGTCCGACGTACTGTATATTCTCCACACGGGCTCCCGCTGCTCGCGTAACCATTTGAAATCAGTCTGCGCTGTTTAGAGATGTGACTTTGTGTTAATCTCGCTGAGTCACTTTCATTTAACCGCCAGAAAGGGGGAGATTGTATCAAATGAAAACATTGTCTTCTTGCTCCGTTTTAATCCCTTCTAAGGCCTGTCGTGCTCCCAATCCACTCGCGTGTTTGATGTCTATTTTTGTCGCCGTTTTCAATTGTTAAAGTGATGGAACATTAACACACACACGCCCTCCCTGTCTCTCCCTCTCAGACCGAGAATGGCAGTGCCCTCCACGAGGCAGCTCTCTTTGGGAAGATGGATGTAGTTCGCCTTCTGCTTCACTCAGGTGGGTCTATAAATGCATCCTGGAAAATAACAACAACAAATGCGAGTGTATTTGTTTGTGTGTGTGTGTATGTGTGTGTGTGTTTCCCTTCCTTTTTTTAACCTGCAGCTGGATTCATTTCTCCAGTTTGTGGCTTGAATTTGCCTTCAGGTGAACTCGAGGCATCTGTCTGCTGTTAAAATATCCTAGACTTCCAGTTTTATTATTGTTTTGGACTTTTTTTCTCCCAGTCGTATCAGGAGGAGGGCCTGAAAGTTCCACAGGATACAATGTTGGGTTGTCTCATTTTAACGATGTCGCTCGACTTAAAAAAAGAATAGATGATAAATAAAAAAAGGGGAGTGAATACTGTGACATCTTGCACATTGACATTCCTTATATTCAGAGCAGCTTGAGTCTAAGTTCTGTTGTATTTGATACCGCCGTCCACCCTCACCCACTTTCCTTTGACACTTCCTGTTTCCTGCAGGACTTCCTGCGAGTCGCCATGTTCTTTTGGCCTCAATGTTATTGACATCCTGGATCGGCACGGGGCAGCGCTGGCCCGATTCACTGAACTTTGAACCTGCTTAAACCTACAACAAGCCTTTCATTGTCGGTCAAGACCTAGTATGCAAAGAGGCAGATATTTTAGGCATGTTTCAGAGTCACTGAGCTTGTCAGAGTTCAAAATAAACTCAAGTTGCAGTTTGTCAAAGCAATTTCGTCTCAGAGCCTTTTCTGGAGCTTTTGACCGTGTCACAGGGTCTTCATCAGCTGATGGAATTTGCTTTACGGCCATAGAAACTGATCATTTCACATGTTGGCTCAGTATGCAGATTTAATCCATAGTGCATGTTTGTGTTCAACATGGGAAAAATTATGAGAATATTGATACCTTTTATCATGTATTTTTTAACCCAGTCCACTGGAAAATGAGCAGTGGGTGAAGCTTAGAAACACACCGAGATAAGCTGGGAAAAGATTCTGAATTCTAGCTGAATTGGAATTAAATTAACCATATTGTGCTAATAAGTGAGCTTTGGAGGTGCCAGTAAGCAGATTTGGTTTCCTTAAGATGAATCCAGGCTTGTTGTTTGCACCTGTTTTCCAGGCTTTGCTAAGCTAAGCTAACTGTCTGCCAGCTGTAGCTTCATATTTACTGCACAGGCATGAGCGTGGCATCAATCTCCTCATCTATTCTACTTAAACGATTTTTTTTTTAATTTACAGTAATTGCACAAAATGTAAAAGGGATAAAAAAACTGTAAAAAGCAGTAAAATTTGTCAAAAAGTAAGTAAGATAGAACGAAACCTGGCACATTACATCAGGCTTTCTCTCACTTCCTGTTCATTTTTCTTTTATTCATGTCGTCGATGCCCAGCAGAGTGACTGAAATGACATTTATTTTTCATGTTGAATTGGAGCGATGAGCACAGGCAGGGATTAAACAGGCTACCGGCCAGGTAAATGAGGATTTACTGCGGAAGAAAGACTTGATGTTTTTTTTCCTGGACACTGCCGAGTTTGTTTGTGTATCAACGGTAAAGACGTGCATGTTAGTGTCAGCGTGCAAGTTTGAGTTCGTCCAACAGAGACTCTGGTCTAAAAACTTGATGAAAAGCGTGTTTGCTGTTAGTCAGGAGTCTTCGTGAATTAATAACATCCCACGTTCATCTTCTGGGAGCTGCAGCTCATTCATCTTTTGCTGACTGGAGTGGGTGTGTCCGCAGATCTGGGTCTCAGACTATGACTATGATTATGTCTGTGAGCGAGGATGAGTAGGTTTTTCTTGTTCGACAAAGTCATAAGTGTTGTGGTTTGACCCTTGACCCTGCTGTTAATGTGTGTCACTGCTTATATTGTGTGTGTGTGTGTGTGTGTGTGTGTGTGTGTGTGTGTCAGGGATTGAGACTAATCTGAGAGACAGCCAGGGGAGAACAGCTCTGGAGATCCTGAGAGAACATCCTGCACCGAAATCCCAGCAGATCACTGCTCTTATCCAAGGTAACACACACACACACACACACACACACACACACACACACACACACACACACACACACACACACACACACACACACACACACACACAAAGACTTGCACTCACACACTTAAGATTTAGATGAATTTCACCCGAGAAAATGGGTCATTCCAGGAGCAATAAATAGAAAACTCATGTACGCTGAATGTAGTACAACGTAATGAAGATTAAAGATAGAGTATTCACAGTTTCACAGGCTTTTTCATGTGTAGATTAAAAGTGCACAGGTTCAGGAGCAGCTACAATGGGACTCTAGCACATATGTTATCTACTCAAAGAGACAGTCGCTGTGTTTACATGAACCCTAGTATTCCATTAATTATTAGAAATAGCAGAACAATCAGCCTGATCATAAAAATGCTTTATGTCACCGCATCAATCAGAAGACACTGATCTAATCCGACCTGATCTGAATGAATTTTCGATCAGATCAGTGGGAAATGATAAATAATCCATGAGAACTCTTACAATAATCTGATTGTTTCTGTCTGGTTGGACTAAATATGTTCTTTCTGCACATCATGTTGGGTTAATATAACATCATGTGATGACAGAAAAATGGCGGTAGAAAAACAGAGTTGGTCTGTGGCCGATACAGTTGTTTTGTGGGAGATCTTAAAAGTTTAAGAGGATCAATGAACGGTTCTAGGGTCGAAAAAAAGGCTTCAAGGTTAAAACCAGAAATGCAAATATTATTGCCAGAAGACGATGTTGGTCCACGTTGAAATTGTATTAACAGGCATCAGGCAATCGTCTCAATAAAGTTGGCAAAAAAACCTCCATTGTTCTTCTTCTGTTACATTTCCAGCAGATTGGATGAACCATTTTGCACAGGTGTTAAATTCTGGAGCATGAAAACACGTCTTATCAGATCACTTCATTTCGTGTCCATGTGAACAGTTAAGTTTGAGGAAATCTTGTCAATGGAACAACAGCTAATGATCGGCTGTCATCGTAGGTTATAGGTGACATTTCAGATTTCTACTATTCATCTATGATGAGTCCTGCAGGCATGTTCAGGTTGGAAACGTGCACAGCCTCTCCACATTTTGCGATGTTTCTGGCATGTGGCTGTGAGAGTATTGTTATGGTTGTTGAAAGCGGATGTGATCCAATTTATAAACTTGTTTTCAAGGAAGTTTATCCTCTGCTTAAGAAACAATGGCAGCTCCTGTATGTGTTCGGTTGCCCTAGATATTCCCCACAATACGCCGTTCCTCCGAGTTCACTGACTTACTAGCTGAGTAACATCATGAATAATATATTACCTTTACCTTTACAAACAAGTATTTTCACATTGAATTTCACCACCTTTTTTACATCCCTTACCAAATATGCAAGGTCTATTCAAATGAAACCTGAGTAGGTTTCAGTACACGGGCGACGCTCTTATTTCTGGCAGCAGATGACGGCTGTGTGAAGTCAAACAGACCCAATTTTTCTCCAGAAAAGCAGCAAAAACAAAGATGAGAAGGAGTGTTCAAAAGTGCGTAAATGCTCAAGAATGCTTTTGTGAAGTAGCGTGTTCATAAGAGTTGCCAAAATCATCATCTTTGATAATACTGCAAAACCCGAGGGAGGAGAAAATCAAGGGCTGCAGCTCACAATTATTTCAGATAATCTACAAATGACTTTCTCTGCTACTGGATTAATCCTTTTTGTCTGCGATGGTGCAGACATGGCCCAAGGTAACGTCGTCTTCGTCTCCCTCGTTTTATCCGAGCATTCATCCGAAAGCCAAGATTAATCAGTTTAGACATCAAATCCTCACAATTCAGAGCCTGAAATTAGAGGACGTGTCTGAAAAAAACAACTGCAATCATTAATTAATCTCGAAACAGGATCGTTGCTGATTAATTTTCTGTCAGTTTACTAAAAGTTTTCAGCTCTACTACTAAATGAATAATAAATCAAAAACAGAGCCTTTCTGTCGCAGACACAGCGGGTCAGTCTATTTCTGCAGAAGTAACATAAATATACACAGTTTCAATGTTTTCACTTTTCCTTCTCCAGTTGTCCACATCCTCGGCTTCCACCTGCCATTTAAAATACCTGTTTGTGCTCTGCTGTTTACTGCAGTGTGTGTTTTGCGTGTGACCAGTGATTGTTAGTGTGTGTTTGCTCCACAATCCCAGGAGACCCAAAGATTCTCCAGATTACACCTTTTAAAGACAGCAATGTCCTGAGGTGATTATGAGTCTCAGTGCGAACACTGTAATCTGTGGCTTGGAGGCCTTCACTATCTGTCCTGGTGTAAGCCGTGGGTGTGTGTGTGAGGCGCGTAGTTACAGATGATTTAAGGAGATGGATGAAGGCAGACATAAATGGAGGGATAGAGGGATCAGGAGAATATGTCAGAGCCTAAATTAACAGGGAGCTGATCTTAACTAGGAGGTGGAGATGGAGAGGGGAAACGGACAGAATCCCAGGAATGTCACAAATTGGCCACGGTGAGAAAATAACAGATCTAAATCTGACAAACGGGGGAAAAAACACAGTGATGCAAAGGGCAGAGCGATGAAGTTGTAATTGAAATGTTCACGTTTAGCCCTTAAAGAATATGTGAAGAGCCACTTTTATTTCCCCTGAATAGCTTTAAAGCTGCACTCATCAATATTTTACATAAACAATGGATCGAGTAACAATTTGTAATGTTAAAGGGGGTTATTGGTAGAGAAGAACCCACTGAGAATTAAGTGATTCTGAGCTCTTTGTAGCGTCTTTTAGCGTATAGACCGAATTCACACGGCGGCCATTTTCCTCATGGCGGGAAGCATTAATGCTGGGATAACGTTACGCTGCTGTTTTCTAGGTTTAAAGTCCTATAAATGTGGGGAATCCGATAAATAGAGATAATTTTAATATTTTCTGAGTGACAGGCAACTGAAAAGATGATGGACAGTGAAAATTATGTATGTCTTGCCTAATGTTTTGCTCACATTTCTCCAGAATTCAGCTTGAAATATATTTCTTGAAATTTTGGGCGCACCATGAGAATGTAAAGTTGAACGAAGATGAAGAAAAGAAGAATGAGCTTGTGCTGTCTGACCACTTGTGGCTCAGAGGTGTTTCATGTGGACTCTTCCCAGTTTCCCCCCACGCTCAAATTCTGAGCAGTGCAAAGAAAATACTGTGTGCCTTTTTCGTGAATTTGTAAATATTCATCGAAACACAAAGGGGACATCCAGAATCCGAGACGGCATCGTGAATAGACCACTTGCAGCTTTTTAAATGTCACAAATCCTTATGATAGGAGATAATAACGGTCAGGAGCGGAGATCATCAAAATCTCAGTAAACCAGCGCTGAAAAAACGGAGATGTGGACTTCAGCGTAAATAGGAGACTAAATGTGTTTGTGTGTGAGAGAGAGAGAGTGAGAAAGAGGACACAGCTGTGACTGAGTAAAAAGATCAGCTGCATGCCATTTCCTGTTGGAGAGGGGATGGGAGAGGACACACAGACACACTCAAAGAGCAAAAGACCTGTCATTTACTCAATTGTAGCAGCTGAGGGGGATTCTGGTTGCCACAGGCACCTAATTATAACTGGATTCTCTGTTGATTTGCAGCGCGTGACTCATCCCACTGTTCGAATTCATTAACCGTTTTCTCTTTTATTGCCCGGCAGCAACTTGTGTACCGCGGCGCAGTGCAGGAGTTTAGCTGTAAGACTTGGACACCAGGTTGTACGTCTCTCTCCGTTTTCTGACTCTGACGCACATTCCCATAATTGTATACCAACACGGTTGCGTGTCATAAGCGGTGAGCTGAATGCCAGGAGTCATAGTGGTAGAAACACACGTATTCATAGACACTTTACTGACATTAATGGGGTTCCTCATTAGGACGCTGCAGGGAATCTGCCACATAATTTCCCCATGCGAGTGTGTTTTCAGTCGCTAATGCCTTGCGGTTATTGTCTGCACACCTGAACCTGCTCTTTCTCCTCCTCTTCCGGCCCTCTTCTTCTTTTCCCACATAATTCTTATCTGCCTCTATGAACAGCAGAGTGCTCTATTAGCAGGAGCTGCGATGTGAATTTGCGGTCCGGGGGAAAAGTGCGAATTGAATGCAGCACAAGCTGTTTACCATGCTGATGGCGGTGCTATTATATCGATCCAGTAAAATGCCTCTGAAATGCTTTTCCTCCCTCCCCCGCCCTCCCATCACCACCACATTCTCCTCTTGGCCTCTGTCTTTTTCCCCTTTCTGTCTCACCCTTCATCTTCTTGCCTCTTGTCTCTGTAGAATTTTTGATGGACGAGATGGAGAGGAGGAGTATCGTGGAGGAGCCCATCCGCAAGTGTCCCATCCCTGCACCTCGAACCTCTGTTCCCTCCCCCTCTGCCTCCCCCTCCCTCAGACATAAGAGTGAGTAAACACAGGCATACACAATGACACGCAAAAAAACGGGTTTAAACTGAGACCCAGTGTGCTCAAAAAGGACATTTTTTACTGTTTTCCTCCAAGAATGTGTTTAATCCAACAAAGAAAAAGTGGTTGATAATAAATCTTTGTTCTGAGGCAGAGACAGGACCGACAGTGGATGAAAAATAACACTTTTGTGTGAGGTTCAGACCATGTTTTATGCCATAGCATCTCAGAAAATGAAAAAAATATACAGTAAGGGTTAGTGTAACATAACACACTATAAATCCAGCCATGGAGAACAGCTCCGTCAGTGGAGAGCAGCAGTCACTGCCTCTCTGAACAGCCACACATTTCCCCTGTCCAGCGCTGCCCCCTGTGTTATGAATATGACATTGCACCAAGCTGCGCTCCTGCTGATCCACTCTGCTCGCTCATTGACTGTCAGCAGATACCATAATTACCTCTGAGACTCTTGTAAGGGCGGCAAGAGAAAGTGATTAGCACAGTTTGCTCCTCACATTGTGCCTGAAAGCAACTTTGAACACATCAGCAGTGCAGGAGGGAGACAGTGAAAGTGTTTTGAAGCCATTAGTTCAGTCGTTCTTTCAGCAGCAGTTACAGAGACTGGCTTCATAGTGATGCTGTGAGAAACTCTGGACATATTTCTTACTCCACCCCCTCCATTCCTCCTCTCCCCAGACGATGCAGTGACAAGCGAGCTGTCCAAGCTGCTCCATGAGATCAAAAAGTGCCGAGACAGGGACTACTCCTTCGAGGAGCTCTGCCACACCATCTCCTCCCACTCCATGGACAGCTTTGGCAGCGGGCGGCTCTCTGACGAGGAGCGCCCGGATCGACCCAACGGCACCCTGACCAGAGTCACCAAGGTACAGTACAGCCCTCAGTTATGACGCAACACTGGTGCACTGAAGGAGAAATGAACTGTGTATTGTGCCTGATCCTAGGTCAGCTTCTCCTGCTTCTAAGTTAAGAAGTCACAACTTGTCACATAATTTTTTCAATGACAAAAAAAAGTTGGATCCAGAAACAGTTACAATATGTTAGTGGGTGTTATATTTAAGTTGCACAGAGGTAGTTTACACATGACACACCTGTTCAATATCTTCATCAAAGATGGTAATTGGACTTTATATATATAAATATAACACTTTTTATCTTTGCAATTTGCCTCCCATTGATCCATACACACACAAACACACACACACACACACACACACACACACACACACACACACACACACACACACACACACACACACACACACACACACACACACACACACACACACACACACACAGTGGTGGTGGAGCTGCCATGGATGCTTTAAAACCTGCTCTGCCTGGTGAGCCACATCAGAACCTAATGAGTTAGAAGTCAAATAAGACTAATAAAGTATTTTTTGATTGGAGACATTCACCATTTTCTTTTAATGTATTGTTTTCGGTGTAGAAGTGTTTCTGAAACAGTTATTCCAACTGATAAACACATTTTTACTAATTCATCCATTTTATGAACATGTTTCAGTCTCATCATCTTTTGGTTTTAGTTGTTTTTTAATATTAAAACAGAATGAGCAGGATTAATCTATACTCTTCTCTCTGAGGCAGAAATTGTGCACAGTGCTGCTAAGCTCCATGCTCATTTGCTCAGAGTAGAGTCGCTAATATACTGAATATTAGCAGGTAATGTTTACTAGATTCACCATCTCAGCTTAGCATCTTAGCATACAAAGATTTATTACCAAAAGGTTAATGAGGTTAATGAACAACGTCTCACTCAAAAAACAGACAAATAAAAGTTAGCAACTATCTGATGGAGCGTTGTTTGCATTTTAGCCAGATGTTTTACCTGTCAGCTCTCTCAGGAGTTGATGGAGGTTCACAATCTCAGCCATAGTTAAAGGATTTTATCAAGCAGAAAATGTCTCAAATGAAATGATTCAGTGGTTTCCTCTTTGTTATGTCATTATAAGATAAATAATCATGACAGAGATGATGCAAACATTCAGATATATTACACTTACATGTTTACAGAAACACCTTCATCATCTGGTGTGTTGTCAGTGCCTTGGACATGCTGAGCTGCTGCATTTTTACCTTCCTCTCTAGACATATGCTTGTACTTTGTCTATTCCGACAACAGAGGGCAGTGTCAGACAGACTGATGTTTCTGAGCTGGCTTGTCTATTTGTGTTTTCACTCATTGTTGGTGAAACACAACAGCTTCTGTTTGAGCACAAATACAAATTCTGATTCTAAACAAATTCAGGCAAATAACAAACAGCCATTCACAGCCTGCAGACATTTCTTTCCCCCTGACCCTCCTCCTTCTTATTTGTTGCTCACCTGTTGTTAGTCGTATCTTCGTGTTTCTCTCTCCGTAACACACACAGAGGAAACTGATTAGACCACATTGGATTGGGCTCCAGTTTTGTTGGTGAAATGGCTTTTATCAGCACTCGCTGACCCGAGCATCATCGCAGCTGCAGTTTATTTCTAACAGCCAGCACAGCGTGACGAAGAGGCGCTGAGCTTTTTCAATTCCACCGTCCGGGAAGTCAGCACACCGCAGGACACAGAGGTCATCTATCACACTGACCCCCCACCCGAGCCTTCAAACCACACACACACACAGAAGCATCTGAAAGAACTCGATTCTCTGCACCTGTGCTTCTCGCCTGCCTGTTACGGCACGTCTGTTTCTATTTCTCATCCTCTTTCTCTCCTTCTCGCTCACACCTCAGCGAAGGGATATTGTGACACTGATCAATAGCGCATCATCTTTTTCCACGTCTGTAATATGCTTCCTATGAAAGGCAAGATGAGGCTTGTTTACGTACAGTGAAGCAGGCCGTCGTACACACACATGTGCGTGCACGTTTAACATACACACACGCGCGCACACACCTCCTCTCTCTTAGGTTGTAATTATCTCAATCCATCTTGTGTCTCTCTCTCTCTCTCTCTCTCTCTCTCTCTATAAGTACCAATTTGTATTCCATTACTGACATTCGCGGTGTGTTTATGTGCCCTGAGGCTACTGTCTGCACATGTGGCCGGAGCCATTAGTATGTGATGTGTCTATGACATGAATAAAACATGCAGAAGCTTCCGACATTACACCCACACATACACACACATGCATCTTTTCATTACCTCGGTACCCATTGTGTGTAAACTGAGCAGTGGAAATGCGCGTTTGTGTGTGTGCGTGTCCTGTGTTCAGATTAATTTTTGCCAGCGCGTGTGTATGTGTGTGTGTGTTCACTGGTCTTGAACCAATATGTGTCTCTGGAAGACAATTATGCTGTTTCACTGACAGTGGTAATATTTATTCAGTATGTTTGGATTTACACAGAAGAAACAGGAAGGCCACTGTGACAGATTAGTTTAAATATTTAGTCAGTTAATTTGATTAATCAAACAACAATGTAGTTTGAAAAGAGATTATAAATATTCTAATCACAATGTCCCTGGACCCAAGTTGGCATCTTCAAGCGCCTTATTTGTGTCTTATAAACAGCCAAAGTCTATTTTCTGGTATTACATTTACAATTATATAAAACAAAGAAAGCAGTGAATTCTCATACTTGAGTTGCTGTAACCAGCCTGTGTTTGGGAGAATAAGGATGTTGACGTTATTTTGTCTTTGTATGATATTGTGATGTTTAGCCTCAGCCTGTGTGAGTTCAAAGCTCCTGCTCCTGCAGTGTAAACAACACTGCTTCTACCTTTTCTCAGAGCCCCCAGTCTGGACTGCTAGCTGCACGGCTAACTGAGCTAACCAGCTAATGGCAGTTAGTTTGTGCTTACTCTGGTGATATGCGGCCCCCTATTTGTTGAATATATGAATTCAATAATTAGCCAAGTGTTACATAAATCATTAAAATATATTTAAAAACAACTGTGAGGTTTAGGTATTTATGAAGAAGATATAGGTACTTTTACACCTGAGAAGTCTAACCTTTTTTACCTCATGCGCCACTGGGCAGCTGTCACGGGAGTATAAAGGGCTCCAACTCAAACGCAGTAACCAGGTTTCTCTTATTACATCCACGGTGTGGCCTCTTAGCATGCTAACACTTGCTAATCAAACATGTTAAATCAAATAACAGTGCTAGATGAAAGATTTCACAGCAATCCATCTTGCTGGAGGAAAGATCAGGTGTTGATTGCCAATTCATTGTCGGTTCATCCTCTGCAGACCATGAATATCTGTACAGGGTTCGATTTCAGTCCATCCGTTGAGACATTTCAACTGCCATTGCCAAAAAAATTGATTACAGCAACAGACACACTTAAAGTCTCACCCTTAATGCTTCTGCGCTTATGTTTAATCAGCTCCTCTTGTGCATCTTCCCTCTATCTTACTTCTCCTCTTTTTCTATAACTGGAAACTGAGCCGTGTCTTCACAAGAGATTCACCGTACAGAAAACTGTGGTTAACAGCCTCCTCTGGCAGCAGGAAGATATTTTGAATATGCAGAGCCGTTGGTTCTTTTCAGAGGCTTAATCGGGTTTTAGCTTTCCTCCTTCGAATGAGTCAATTCCTAACAAGCCTTTCAAAAGCATGCACAGGATAAAACTCATCCTCATGGAGTTAGGTGGAGGATATTCCCCAAATAGTTATCTGTCCCTTTAAGGCTTTCCCATAGACATACTAATGTATTATTGATCAGTAATGCAGCCCTCACTAATGAATAATTAATGGTGTCCTTTATATTGAACCGTGGCTGAGATCTGATTTTTACTGTAATGAAAGGATATACAGGATATATGGTATCCGCCTATTGTTCATGTATGTCTTGCAGCATGTGTGTAAGAGGACTGAAGTCAGTTTTCACGTTAATCAATATTCCAGGGTTGTAGAGGGCTCTCTGCAATCTGGAGCAATTGGTGACCTTTTGGTTTCTGACTCATTTTCTGCCTCTATCTCCAGTCGCACTGCTGCTTTGGCTCTTTCCTTCTTCCCTTCTCTTCCTTTGGATCTTCTCTCTGGGAAATTCCTCACAATTGATGACTTCCTCTCCTCTTTCACATGTCCTCCAAGCTCCCCTCTTTACCTTGTTTACCTCTCCGACTCCCACCTTTTAAAATCTACATATCACACACTGCGGTGATCTCTGATCTGTGTCTATGTAATCTGCTTTGACCTGCGTCCTCTGCCGCATCATATGGTTCGCAGAGATTCGCAGGTGGGCCGTGTCTGCCCTCTGAGACCTCGAGCCACAGGGCGCATTCACACACCTGCCTCCTGGGAGCCAGAGCGCCCCGGGAAAGGACACTGTGTGCTTGTGTGTGTGTGTGTGTGTGTGTTAACTTTGTCATGCTGTTCCTGCACCTTTCTCCTTTCTGGTTAAATCGCTGTTGCACCCAGAGTCGCAATGAAAAGTGATATCCTACTGCGAACAGCGTTACTTGTTTCAAGACTTTGAGGATGAAATCTGGGGTTGTTTTTGTCGAAGAAATTCAACACAATTTAAGGTGAAATCCTTGAAACGGATGTCCTTGAGATGCACCGCGGACATTTTGCTTTTAGTAAAAATAATATCCCAAACCTCTAAATGAAATCTGGTAGCTAACAGATGTTTTTTTTTTTTTTTTAATACATGAATGGTTTTTCTTCATCTTTTCAGACTTTTTCTTTTAGGCACTTTCCCGAAGCTCAAGCAAAATGCCAGAATACATTTTGCAAATGTGTGTTTCTGAAATATGTTGAAGCTTTACATTTGCATCCTTTATGTTCTATTGGGTACAGATACTGGCAATGAGGGAATGCTGTAGTTTTATTCACTTGTATTATTTGTGTCTGTGCTCACAGCGGCCCACCCCGCCTCTCCCTCCGGCCCGGGAGGAGGAAGAGAGTTGCGGCCCTACTGGATTCTGGGAGGCCCTGACGCCGTGCAATGGCTGCCGCAACCTGGGCTTCTCTGGCCTGTCACAGGTACACACACACACACACACACACACACACACACACACACACAAACACACACACAGCCTGATTTATCCTACTCAAACAAGATGATTCTCAGTCATATTACAGCAAACCCTTTCACTGTTAATTGGCATTATATTTCACAGAGTGTGCACAATGGATCTTGTCTAACTCTCTCATTGTGTCATTTATAATGAACGTATAAGTTTGTCACACAATGTGGAATGATGCAGCACACATACAGACACAGGCGGTGAAATTACAGGCCAGTAATATCGCCATTGTTCTGAGCGAATACTTTACTGGTTACCTTGGGAACGCAGCGAATGAGCCGTCAGAGAGCGAGAAGGGCTCTCCTGGCAGCTCTGCTCGGTTTCCTTCTCTTATGTCGATCTCTTCATCTTCACCTTCTCTCTCCTTATTGGAATTTTCCCCCCAAAATCATCTCCTTATCTCTGCAGTTTTAGGGCTTTTACCTTTTGTGAGAATGACTTGGTTTATGAACTTTGAAAGGGATGATAGCCCGCTGAATTACCTGATACAATGAGATCACATTAAAGGATAATCATCCCTGTGGGGGGAATGTGAATTTTGCAGCAGCGAAGGAGAACGCAGCAGAATACAAATGCAACAGTGCATTTAATAGAGGACCAATACCAGCATGAGTTTCATGTCAGAAAACAGTTTTATTCACCCACTAAATGGAGAGCTGGTATCTGATATGTCACACATGCTCCGTGTTTTGTTTTGTTTTTTACTACTGAACAATAACTATGCAGAAATCTCACAATAAACTGGTAAAATATAAATACAAATCCGACTGTGAGATGTTATGGATTAAAAAAAATGCAAAAAATGGCATTGACAGAGAAAGATTTGGAAGTGCACGCTCCAACATATTTATGAGCTTAAGGGCCCACAGTAGTAAGATGCACTTGACAGGATTTGTACTTAAAATCTTCCCCTTAAGTACATATTTTACATGGCAAATGCGTACACATTATACGCAGTACACTTCCTCCTTCTTCCTCCATTTGAATCACACATTTGTTGCTGTAGTCATCCAGCTGTTTTATTGTGAGTTTTTAAAATATCTAAAGTGTTTAAGCGTTATAATCCTGCAAAGCACTTTATTCTGCATTTTAAAAGTGCAGTTAGACACAAAAAGATACAGAAACGTAAATATGTACAGCATATAAATATAAAAAGACTGTAAATTAAATTGATTGCATAGAAGCAGTGAGTATAATGCAAAAGACTAAGTATGAAGAGCACAAACTATTGATATGGAGCATTAAAAAACATTATAAAGTATTTATTTTTTTTAACCAAAACTCAAGAAAGCAAGCCTAATCCAAATTCTCCTCCACTTCCTTGTATCCCTGCTCCACCTTCCTCTCTTCCGTCCTTCCTCCCTCCCTCCCTCCCTCCCTCCCCCCCGAGCCCTTCATGCTGCCTCTATAAATGTGGTTAAGTGTGTGCAGATGAGATTTTTTAGCGGCGAGATGCGTGCTGGCTCAAACAGCAGGGCATCTGACATTTACAACACAACAGACCCTCTGTCTTGTACACTGGCAGTATGCCTGACTGACTGGCACGCCGCCTGGAGAGGTTTGCACCTGGAATCAGTGCGTGTGTGTGTGTGTGTGTGTACTAGCATGTTGGTGCAAATAAAGAAGCCGTGCATGTTGGTATAAGTGTGAGCGTGAGGGTGTACAGAGCATATTTGGTGGCATCAGCTCCGGTGTGTGTGTGTGTGTGTGTGTGTGTGTGTGTGTGTGTGTGTGCATGCGTGCGTGAATGTGTCTGAATTTGGCTTCATTTTGAAAGCATGTGTGTGGGTTTTGCAGAGGAGAATAGAAGGAGGAAGGAATCGAGTGGGTGAGGAAAGCGAAATTGAGTTGCATAATCCAGTTAGCCCTGCGCTAATTTGCCCCGTGTTATAAACAGAGTCACTGTGCAGGATGAGCGGTCGCAGCGCTGCAGTCTCTCCCATCGTTTCCCATCTCAGCTTTCCTTCTCAGCATCCCACATGAGATCCGTCAACCTCATTCTCTTTTAGCTTGTTTTGCTATCATCCCTCTCTCTCTCTCTCTCTCTCTCTCTC
>CAEMYA010000162.1:3232491-3266190 GCA_903131615.1 Diplodus sargus | reverse complement strand
TCTCTACGCCTCATTTATCTTTCACTTTATATCTCAGCAGAAGTGTGTTAACCTTTGTGCCGGTCTTCTGAGCGCCCAGCTTGCTGGTTGTCTGGCTGTCAGTCAGGACTGTCAGTCAAAGAGTCGGACTCATCGAACCATACAGACAATATAGGCGCTCAAAAAACTTCAGCTAACTCGACATCAGATTCACTGCATAAAACAGCAGGTCGGAATGAGTTTTAGATCGATTTTATTTTAATTTATGGAAAGCCAAGTTATTGGTTTTTATCTTTTGTATTATTGATATGTAAAGAATATATTCAAAGGCCACAGAACTGTATTTTTTTTTAAATCAGCCCCAAGTGATAACATCATAGAGTACAAGCATTTTTGCAGTTGCAGTTACACAACACTTTTAGTTACTTAACCTCAGATCAAATCAATATATTAATTTTTAGCAGTTTTAAAAGTTCTCTGGCAATTTAAAATGCCTTTGTTTGAGTTTAAATTAAGTTATTTTTGATCTGATTTTTGATCTGGTGCAACCTTTAAACACATTTCAAAATAAATGCACCAAAAAACACCTCTTCCAAAACATTTTCAACACAAACTTACCAACCAAGCCATCATGATGGTAGATTTACTGCACAAACATTGTGTTAGCCAGTTTTAGTTGAAGCTAGGTATGACATATAAACTGACAATTAAGTGTATTGCGTAAGTCTGTGTGAGCCTCAGCTTGTGTGTGAGTGTGTATCTCTGTGTGTGTGTGTGTGTGTGTGTGTGTGTGTTTACAGAGCACACGTGTCAGAGACTGAGCATTGTATTGAATCACCTCGAAAAAGCATAAAGCGTGCAGTCTGTTCCAAGCTAATCAGTTTAGTCATTACAGTCTGTCACATGTTCGTGTGTACGTGCTCCACATGAGGAAGCTTCCCCTTGTTGTGGATCTTCTTTGCCAGCCGCAGGTTTTCTCCCCACCGCCGCCATGTGAACGCCATCTGACGCCAGCACGCGTGTGGAGGAGGTTTCCTCTGTCGCGGTGACTCCGGCAAAGACGTCCAGACTTCACTTGTGTGAACCTTGAAAGCAAAACGGGAGAGAATGAAAAGGGAGAAAGAAAATGAACAAATGTCAGACAAAGATTCAGATAGAGAGAGAGAGAGGCCGGACAGGTTGCCAGGCAACCCAGAAATTCATGAGACGTCAGGCGTGGGATGTCCACCATTGACAAATCTCAGTCGCCTTCAGCACAGGTGCGTCAGAGTGCTGCGCAGACACACACAGCAGCGGTCTCCAGCTGTGTCTTCGTACTCCACACCGTTTTCCTTCTGTCCTCCTGATTTTCTTTCTCCACACTCTCTCAGACTCCCACATTTTAGATTTCTCTTTCCCCAAGTCTTTTTTCCCCTCTGTGGTGGGTGCCTGCTGACCTTTAATGCTTTCAGTCCAGGTAGTTATAAAGAGTTGAGGAGGTGGACGGAGGGCAGGTGAATAAGCCATGAGGGCTCTTGAAGAAGTTAAAGAACATCAAAGGAAGGTGTTTCTGGGAGGGCAGGGATATATATATATATATATATATAGAAGGGAGAGTGTTATAAGCCTGTAAATGAAGTACTTCATGTGCTCTGTGGGAGGACGAGGTTATTAGTTTTATTTATTGAACAGTTTTGGGGCATAAACCAGAATCTTTACCGTACGGACACAAGTGTTTCATGAAACATTAAACAATTTCTGTGACAAATGACTAAACAGTTGGAGTTAAACTACCTGAAAAGAAGCTGCTTCTTTAGATATCAGGGGCCAAGTCTGAAATCACTCCACATATAAAGGATTCCATTCAGATTTCTGACACTTACTCACCACGACTTGGATGTAAAGAAGTTTCTCTAAAGACCGCAACAAAAGAGATGACTGAATGTGATTTCATTTGAACTTACATTAATATTGATCTCTGACTGTCTGATGTCCAAACCAAAAAGCCTGTTTTCAAAAGGAAATACATCGCTCTAAAAAAATCAATAATAATATTTTATGGTCGCCCTTCATTTCATAGTGTTATGGCAGTTTATCTTATCAGTGCAAAATGCGGGTAATGGAATGTCTTAAAAAAATACAAGCTCTTTACACACCCATCTTTATTTGAAATTAAACTAAATGGAAGGAGGAAATCAAAGCCCAGATAAAGAGCGAACGCCCGTACTTGACTGAACCATCGCTCAGCTACAGGAGCACAAATACTGGTTGAAACATAACTTTTATTTGTGGCCAAGGACAAAGAAATATCGGTTTCTTTGAAGATAACTTGACATTCTTCCTATAGCAGTTAAGAAACAGAAAGTGAAGTTTAAATTTTTTGGCCTGTCCTACATTTCATAATCAACAGTTTGTGAAATGACATGGGAAGAAAGTTGATAAAAACATGTTTAGTTAAAGTTTATGTTGTGAAAACCTCTGTAAGTATACAAGATGTCTGTCACTGAAACTACTTTTAGTGTTGATTGTCACAGATTTATTTGGGGTAAGAAAGCTAATTTCAGTTTTAATCTTACACAGTATTATGTGGAAAAAAAATTCCTGTAAAAAAGAAGAAAACAAATGTTACATATTATAAGTTAGTCACAGCTACAGATTGTTCATGTTATTTTACATTTACAGTCAATTTTTCGTAATTTCATGAACATTTTGTATATAACAAAAATACAGAGAAAATCTGCAAAATATACAGAAATAATCCATTAAATCACTGCTGTGCAGTCACTTTAGGAAAATTATAGTGCTTGTGCACTTTCGTCACGATATTTTAGTATCTTATCAAGTTGCGATCTTAGTTGAGACTCCTGACCTTTGACAGAACTCCACAATGGAGGACTTGTGTATGGTGAGGTGCATATTTGAGTAAAAATGTGAACATGTGTGCTTTTAATTTGAGTCATTTTAATAGATTCAAATATTAATTGATATTCATTCTTTCTCTTCCTTTATCTTGCTCTCATTTTCCTTCCCATTCCTCATTTTCTCTTCGTCTGTCTCTGGGGGACGTGCTGCAGCTCTGTGCTTACAGTTAGTCCTTGTTAATGGCTTAATGCCCTGCGGACTCTGCAGCTCTTCCTGTCAACCTAACCTTCAACGCACACGCACCTATAGCTGCTGTCAAATACTGCTCTCCTGAAATAGACTGGCACCCTTATACAGTATGTTGCCCTTGAGGAGTTGGAGATGTTCCCGGTGTGTATATGTGTGTGTGTGCATGTGCATAGTCTGACTTCCCGCTGGAGTTCAGATATCTCGCTGTCTTTGAGGTAAACAGGAAAAGGGAGAGAATACTGGAGAAAAAGGAGTAAGAACTCCACTTAAGAAAGACCGCCGACAGAAAAAAGTACATCCTGCTGTACGAAGGTGACAGACTGTTGTGGAATTATTCATAATCTGGCTAACATCCCGCGGATTAACATGCGAAACACACACATTCGCACACACAGGTGACAGGGAGAGATAAGGTTAACATTTGCTTTGTGTGTTTATGTATGAATGCATGAAAGACGCTGTATGGGCACTCTGTCCATCATATTTAATCGGAACAAACAAGATGAGCGATTTAAATGTGGAGTTCATATTTTATCTGAAACACAGCATTGCGGCTCCAGATGACTTGTAAATATCCAAAAATAATGAGGATGATGGCACACAACCGTGTCCTCCTGGCAACACGGTTATGGAAAAAAAAAAAGCTCCTTGTAAAAAGTTTTTGTCATTTTGAGTCATTTAGTCTCAACTAATAAGTTTGTTCAGAGATAAACAGCTGCTGGGTGATGAAGCGCCACTCCACAGGGATCAATAAAGTTTAATTTGATCTAATCAGTAGAGATTTATGAATCGCCAGGAAAGAGTGGGCCACTGTTAAAGCTTTTTGCCGATAGTCACAAGAGAAGATTGGTGCGATTCTCACGCTTGTCCGGTACACATACAGTCAGCAGCCAGTTAGCTTAGCATAAAGGCTAGAAGCAGGAAGAAAGCTGGCTCTGTCCAACAAGAGTTCTACAGCCTGTTAGCAGCTCTGTTAGGCTGTAATTAGATGCTGCCGTGAAAGCTGTGTGGTAAAAGCTAAAATCAACATGCTAACGTGAATAAAATATATCTTTAAAACCATACGTGGAGAGCACAGCAGGTATTAATGAAGACATTTTGAAAGTCACAGGGTGTTTCTATAAGTCACTTGTCGTGTTTCAGAGCTGCGTTTTAATGCCAAGGACTTGTATATCTTTTTATTTTCTTGATATATGTCATTCTGCACTTCAGCGGTGCTTAATGGTTTTCTCAAGGAGACTGAATTTGTAACGGATAATTTCCATTCTAATGTTCCAGTTTATTCTCCTCTTTCTGACCTTTCTTCCTTCACCTTATCTGTTTTTTTTTCCTCACAGTTTCCTTACTCTGGGTGAAGTCTATCCATCTATAAGATTTACAGCGTCCCCACAGATATTCACTGAAGCAGCTAAAAGTCTGTTAGAACTGGATGGTTTTGTAGAGGAAAATGTGGTCCCTGAAATTTTGTACAGATGTCAAATATACTGTAGATTTTCTGTGGTTAAAATGACAGTTACAGAACCTACAACACCTCTGTCAAAAAGTGCTTTTGGGAGCCCCAACACACCAAACACCATATTTCACCACCCCAAAAACAAAGCCCATCAAAAACAAGGGCAGACCAGCTGTCAAGCTGTGCAGTTGGCACATCAGCAAGATGTCTGTGTGCGTATTAAAGGCTGCTGTGAATCTGACGGGCGCAGTAAGCATCTTCTAGAGCACTTACCTTGTATCATGATTGAGATATAAAAAAACAGAGTTACCCATAAAAGTAATAAATAGGAAGTCATTTTTAGCACTCTGAGCCATGGCTAAATGTGCTGCCTGGTCTATAAAGAACAGGGAGAGCTCATCCAGCAAAACAGTCACAGAGTGCCTCTTCATTTTATTGTTCTAATCTTATTCCAGTTTTAGGGAGCCAGTAAAAATGAACATAAAAAGGCACTGACACAAAAATCTGGGTTGAAACTGGATTATGAAAATGATTTTTTAGTGCAAACATTCTGTTGTTCCAGTGTTTTTCTAATCACATTTCTGCTGGATCTGTAGCGAACACAGAGAAAAGGGAATCCAAGAGGAAGTCAGTTCAAACCCATCCGATCTTTTGTGTGATGATGGATGATGACGTTTGAGTGCATTTTATAATTTTTACTCATCTTTTAACAAAGTTATTTTTATAGAAATTATCATGAAATACATTCAGGATGTATGGATAAAGAAGCAGAACTATTGATTTAAGGTTGTTTACACTTCATAATGATCTCACTGCATTTCTTGCAAGGCTCTTGCTTTCTTAACTCAAACTATTTATTATGGTTTATGAGCTGTAGTCTCCCTGGTAAACACGCTGACCTCTTCAGCCTCCTTCCCAGTCAGCTGCTGCTCCTCCTGGGGTCGAAGCAGTTGCTCAGAGTGTCTCTGGGCTGTGCAGAACGGAGAAGCTGGGTGTCTGCAGGGCGAGCTGCTGCCAGGCTGCTGCCAGGCTGCTAATGCTAAGCTAACATGAACCAGCACAGTGAAAAAAACGTATCCGACAAGCTGATTAATTACGATGATGAAAACGATGATGCCCAACTTCAAGTTTTCAACTGTATAGCTCTGGCTCCAGGCACGCTAACATCGAAAGCTTTAAATGATTTTGATTTTTACAAAGTGGAAATCCTTATCCTGTTGTAGGTTGTTTGGCAGTGTGGGCTGCACATAGTTTTGTGAATCCAACACAAACTCATGGAAAGGAGTGAAAGCCACCCTGCCAAAGCCTTGAATACACTTGGCGGGTATCGATGTGTCAGTTTCTGACTGCAGTTCGGTAGAAATGTTGGTGCAGCAATTCAGGCCAGCAACAGTGTCCTTATGGGCTGTAGCTTCAGCCAACCGTTGCCAGAATGTTGTTGCCAGACATTTTTGTTTTCTTTGCTGTGTAGAACATCAAACTGTCGTCCATCTAGTGTCACCTGTCTATGCAGCCTTGTACCTGAGAAGCTTCTGAAGGTTGTGCTCCATCACTTCTTTCGTAGTTGTCAGGTTTACAGTTAAAGTTAACAGTTGAGTCACACAGCAGTGGCTCTCAGTCGGCAGCCTCGCGCTCTGGCCGAATGCCGTGTCTGTGGGATTTAGCGTGGAGCCAGGGGAAGCCACAGTTTAAGCTGTGCTCAGTGCAGAAGCCATCATGGAGAATGTGAAGGGTGTTATTTTGTGAGGAACGACTGTCAGTGTCCCATGTGTGGCCCAGCTAGCTGATTTCTGTGGGATTAGCCAGCCATGGAGGGAAATCCATTTCTACAAGGCAATCCCTGCTCGCTGCTCTGACCATCCTTTGCTTCTCTTCATCTTTTTCACTCTCTCTTTCCTGCCACTGTATTGCTCATCTCTTTTTAACCTCTCTACCTCTCCCTTTCTGGGTTCGCTTCAACATTTCTGAGTGAATGATTATTCACTTTCTTGCAAATAACCAAAGCGATATAGCTGGCCTGGCTCTTCTCAAACATACGCCAACACCTCTAAAGTTGGAGACGCATCTCGTCGAAGCAGAGATATAAAAAAAAGGAGTCAGAAGCAGTGACTACGAGCAGCTTCACGAGGTCTTGTCATCCCAGTTTGTAGTTTGAAGATACTGCACAGAAGTTCGGGGCAGATCGATACACTGCTGCTTTCTGCTCTTCAATGAGAACTGGTTTCTGTGTACAGCTGTATGTTGGCTAACATCAAATGCTTTAGTGTATATTTTAGGCTGGCAGTACCATCAGCTGCTCCAGGATGCCTCTCTCATTAGCCGCTGTGGTCCGGCTTGAAAACTACCCATCTAATCATCCAGAGTTTGAATAGTAAATATCAAACATGTTTCATATGAGGAGCAGGCCTAGATCTGGATCTGGATCTGCAGACCCCTCCCATGAACAGATAATCTGCAATGTTTTGAACGAGCGCTGTACAAGAGTTTTTCATTTCTCGTCTCTCTATTTTGGTCAGCGCGTCCTCTCATGACTTCACCTCTCCCCTCATTGAGGGCCTCAGAGGGTCCATTGTCCTCCTTTGTGTCCACCCCTCCCTTTTTCTCTCTAATCAAATAGCCTCCATGAGGAAATGCCAGCAAATTATAGCCTCCATTCATATCTGATGGCCTATGAACTCTGTACAGTGTGTGAGGCGATGGCTCGGGGTCGTCTGTGTTACAGTATAGGGTTAAACAGAGAGAGAGTCACGGGATTTAAGACTGTCAGAAGTTCGTTGGACGTGACCAAAGCAACAGTACATTTCCTATTTGGGTTATCAGCAGACCCACACACACACACAGACACACACACACACTATATACTGTGTAGTACAAGCAAACTCATTTATGCACAGAAAACACAGATAAAAGTATGCACATAAGCCCTCGCATGATCCCACATTAGCTATATCTGCTGCACGCAGGCAGACACGTACAAACACCAAACAGATATAATCACACACCGTTTCATACAATCCTTTGGTCACATGTGCAGGCGCCGTCTCACACACACACACACACACACTCGAACACACTCTCCCAAACGTTTAATCTGGCCCCTGCAGTTGGACGGGAGCTGCATACGACCTGCTAATTAGTGGCCAGAGGAGGCCTCTGTTTGTCTGCTCTCTTCCTGTGCAGCTCAGACACAAGTTTCTCTGTGTGCTATCTCTGCCCTGAAAGATAGAGAGGGAAGAGGGGGGCGGGAGGGTTGAAGGGCAAGGGAGGGAAATGAATGAAGACTGAGCGTGTTTGTTTGTTGGAGTCGACTACTCGTATCGAACTGCGTGAAGGCTCCTCTCCCACTTTTTCAAGCCGTCCGACCCCCCTCCAGGGCCGAGCTGGAAGAAGATCGAGGGCGTGTTAAGATATCAGGTAGCTGAACCTGTTGTCATACTGCTGGATTAATTTCAACTTCCAGATTTTGGTTTTGCCCCCAGGCTTCGCGTGAGCGTGAGGGATTTCCTTGCGGTGGCTATCCTTTTCGAGATGGAGCACAGAGTACTTTTCCGCTGGCGAAGGGAATTGCTCATACTTTCACCTTCACCTCAGTGCAGCTGAATTGGACGCTCTTGCCGTCCCGTGTGTGAGAAATCAAGCATGCTGCCTGCACTTGACTCCCATTTCTGTGTCTTCCCTGTGTTTGTGTGTGTGAGGAAGTCCCTGCTCCGAACGCACTGCACTCCCACTTCCTCTGCTTCCCTTCCTCAGCTCCAACTCATTTACTTCTTCCCCGCCTGTCTGTCTGTCTCGTGCTCGTCTCCTCGGGATTAACTGACACAAACTCCAAAGTAAGTGTTGAGATGGATCGTGGCCTCTTTGATCTTGCTGTGCTTTTTTTTTCTCCCTCCGTTTCCTTTTGGTGATGGGTTTTGTTACCCCTGTCAGCTTTGGCCTCGCTCTCTCTCTTTCTGTTTCTCCCTAAGCTGCTGGGATGGAATCTGGAGATTTTTTAAAAATGATGTATACGTGAAAGATAGCGGGAAAAGAGGTTGGAATAGTTATGAAGGGGAAGGGAAGAGGAGAGAAAACTAGAAGATTGAGATTGAGAATTTTCAGTAGAAGTTTTGGAGGATTCCCCTTATGGCACGTTTCTCGATCACATCCTGCTTTCTATCTCTTTTCACCTCTCTCCTTTTCATTTTAATGATTTCATTTCTCCCTGTAGACACCATGGAGGACTCTCTCCCCTGAGCTCTCATTCTTCCGTGCTTTTATTAATGATGCTACTGTACCTGTGGCATTTTGAAAACTTCCGTCTCTCATTGTTAATTCATGGTGACATCTTTTTAATTACTGTAAACAAATGAGGCCGAGATGATTGGTAGCGTGGACCTAACAGCTCTATTACATCAGAAATATTAGAGCTGCTGTTTCACTTTTAATTCGGGACTAAATGTGCCATCGATCCTGTCACATCCTGTTCCCAAGATTTCTTTTGTTTCTGTTTCCATTTGAATCTGCGTTCACTTTCCAAAGTAACTCGGAAATGTTATCTCGATGTGTTCTGAGGAACTGCTCGTCCAGCGTCGTGCCATGAAGCAATCTGTTGCATTTCCTACCGGTGATACGCACACACACACACACACACACACAGTGCTAGATGATTACATCCATACAAGGGAGCAGGTTACCCGTAGGAATCGGGTTATGCAGGAAATTGGACAGCACATTTACCGCAAATCTGTGTTTGCATGCAGCCATCAGTAATGAGGTTTGTCCTCTGCCATTACCTTGGAAGAATTACGATCTCAAAGGACTCATGGTGCTGCGAGATGACAGGCAATGAGAGAAAACTCTGAGATTAAATCTGACTCTGATTTCTTTTGTCTGCTTTGTGATGATTTCAGTTTAGTCCGACTGAATTGTTTTGAATACACAGAGGATGCAGTGCTGTGTGAATTTTGTGTGCACTGCATGTGTTGCTGTCTCCAAGAGATGATGTTTACATACAGCTAGTTTGCAACAGCATTTGGAAGATGGATTGATTCTGTTTTCTATCTACATTGTGAGGAAATGCTGTTAATTATTGTATTGTCAAGTTGTCAATTGTGGACACTATGAATCTGTAAAAGGAAGACTTTCTAGTACTGAATTTATTTCTCCATTTCACTGCTTGTAGCAACTGTTGACGATGGTTATGTTTAGGCACATTTTCAGGTTAAGAAATGCAGAATGTCTCTCTCTGTTTCTCTGCAGAGCATGAGGGACTGTCAGCAGACGGGAGGGGTAAAGCGAGGGCAGATTGTCCACGAGTTAATCGATTGCGAATGGTGTTCTCTCAGACAGATAAAGAAATAAAAGTGAAAAAGTGCTTAAATGGGCCTGCAAATAGACTTGGCCAGCATTTAATATACCTGGGCGGCCGGCCCAAGTAAAGTCTATTTGTAGGTTTAGCTAAGTATAACAAATAAAAGAATAAAAAAAGACAAAATAAAAATACCAAATCAAACTATAAGCATGACTCTGGAGGCGGATCTCCAGCGCCTCATCAGTGACCTCAGCACCAGAACAAAATGTTACCGGAACAATCCAGGCAGCAAATGTCCATGTTAAATATAAATAATAAATAATAAAAAATGAATATAAATGTAGTCTTTAGGATACAAAACAATATAATATGATTCAATATCTGATACAGTATGATATGATCCCACGTGGTTTGATATGATGCAACAGGATACGACCTCATTGTCAGTTTACACTGAAATTCATGTTTTATCCTTTGGCAGTTCCCTTTAAAAAGTTTAAACACAGGTTATACATACAGTTACACGTATGACACATATTCATAGACATACAAAGCACAACAAACAGTCATGACCAGAAGACATATCACATAATATAAACAAACCCTGATTTTATTTAGCAGCACACTGGATTTGATTTAGCAACAGAACAAACTGATGTATGAAAGAATTCTCCATTCTGTTGGATGGTGGGAGTTTGTATACGTAGGAGATAGGACTGGTCACAGTGCTACTACCCCATCTGACAACTTGTCACGCACATTCATTCATGCATAAGTCTGTAAAGTGTTAATTTAGAAATTTAGCTGGAAAAATCATGTTTGTCTGATCCCCCTGCCCCTAATTATGTAAACTTGGTTTTCTGGTATACATGGCAGAAAGCCGACTGTAACCAGGCTCTCAGACTGCATGTTAACACACTGTAGGAGATGCAGATTTGTGTCGTGATGGTCTCAAATCCCAATTATGCTAAAATATCAGAATTAATCCGAAGATGATTCATTGCACCTTTAATCTGAGCTGTCAGATGAGTTTATAAATCGAAATCAACTTTTTTATGTCCGTGAACGGAGTGGCGAACTGCCAGCAGGTCATATAATAGTTCCATCAGAGTGCTCCCAGACTTTCCATCAGCTGTGTGAGTGAAGTCTGCAGCTAAACAGGTTGTCACATTAAATCAGCATCAGCTGAGGCCGGGCCACCTGCTGAGCGAAAGCATACAAGACTGACTGGGCGCCATTAACTCTTAATAGTAGTCTAATTGAGTGCTGATGGAAATGGAGACGGGAGGGGGGGGCGCAGTTTGTTGGCCTTTTAATAAAGTGCAGTGTAAAATAAGTCTCAGATTGACTGCAGAAGGGTGTAAGTGAGAGAAATCATCAAGGGACTGATTGCTCCGTCAGCCAGAATGATTAATCCGTTTTGAGTGCGCTCTGGTTGTGATTGATGGCCTGTTGCAGTCTGGGTAATGTAGTAGCAGAAGATGACAGGAAGAGTAATGGCTGTTGAATGAGGAAAGGAGGTCGGGAGAGGGCGAAGAGGGAGAACAGAAGTATGCGGTTTGGGGTTGAGAACAGGCGTTAGCCACACCCACAACTTATCGCCAACTGATCCCATTAGGGGGGGTACAACCAGGGGGCAGGTTGCCAGCTGACACTGGAGAAATGATGATGGAGCGTTGCGTTATGGGAAAAAGGCAGACACCCAGAGGCGGCTTCGCTGGAAAGTAATGTTTTGTCTCTTTGGCTGAAATGACGCTCTGCCCCTGTAACCTTTTCCCCCGCTTCACATCACTCAGTCTTGTTTTTCATTCTTTCTGGGAACACATCTGCCTCAGAGATAAGGGACCTTTTGGTCCTCAGCTCTCTGTCTGAGCCCTGTGGGGCTCAACCTTTTCACCAATGCTGCAACGAAACGCAATCAGAAATTTCTCCTCAAACACCAGAAGAGAACACTGTTATGTAAAGGTCCCAAAGAGACACTTCCTTACATGTTACTCTGAATTAATCATCACCAAATGAAGAGATCCTTTCAGAATGCTGCGAGTCCCTGTTGGGAAAAGTCGCTGATGTATTTCATTCAGTATGCAAATTACAGTTTAGGCGCTTGGCAGACATTCTATTCAGAGCGACTTACAATAAGCTTCACGCAACAAAAAGTGCAACAGCATTAATTAAGAAAAGTAAAGCAAGAACATCCTTCCTATTAACAGTCTGAAGTGCTATCAAGAAAAATGACATGTGCTTTTTTTCTGGTGTGTGGTGGGATTTATAGCCTTTCTTCTGAGGAGGAGGAGTGGTAAGATGTCCCAGCTGTATCATGAAATGGATGGACCTTTTTAATTGTATCCGTCATTTACAGATGATACATTCTCATTTTTTTTCCCGCACAGGAGAGTTGAGAGTAAGAGAGAAAAAGCCAGGAGTAAAGGGGATGACCTGTGCAAGGGATACAAATGCATTATTTAATTAGGAGACAATTAATAAAGCAAATTAGCCTGTTTACACTCTTTTCAGTGATGGTCTCATACTCCTGGTTGCACTGATGTTTTCATTTCCTTGGATCTGAGATTCGTCACCTGCTCAGACCTCAGTAGACCCCAAATTTTCGAAATTCCCTGCTCCTCTCATTTCCCTGTGGTATAACCTTTGTTGTTGCTGTCACAAAGACAGCATTAACATGGCTTTTGTCCAAAGACAAAAAACAACCACAGCGCTCTCCATCGAGTGAATGGCGATTTGTTCCCTCGGCCTCTATCCCTCTCCCTCTTCGTCGCCTTCGCCTCCTCCTGTTTCAGTTACGCGATGGCTCAACTTTTTCTTGAAAAATTGAGCCTGGTTGCAGAAGGAGTAGCAAAGTGAAAGAGAGGTTTACAGGGAAGCAATCTAAATGCAGATGGTTGGTATTTACTTCAGAATGAAAGTTAAAGCAAAAAGTTGTCTATTGCCACTTTAAGACAAAAAATGAAAACTTGAACAGAACTTATTTTTGATTATTGTGTGCCACTTGTTCACATCTTGGAAACCTCAGTGGTAGACAAGGTAGGAATGAAGCTTTTAAAGATATATTTCAAAGAAGAACGCCTCATTGTAAAACAATTTTCAGCTGCCGACAGGAGTTGCTCAGCCAACAGGTGAGGCAAAACAGACGCTGTTTTGACTTTTAGCGGTGTTGTTGATGCTGTTTGAGAGAATTCTGATCCCTGTTTCTCCACAGCTGCTTTGCTCTTTTTTGAAATTCATTCACACCATGTGATGAGACCCTGAAGCTATTGCAGAATTCATAAACAGCCACTTCTTTCATCCGCCGTGAAGTTAACAACTTGAAAACAAGCCGTTGTGTCTCACATTTTAATGTTCTACATTATAAAACATATCTTTAAAATACATAACAAATATTTGCGGCGTAGAGATTTTCCAGCAAATTTATCACAAAACAATCCTTCAACCAAAAAATGACCACTGCTATTTGTTTTCTACTCCCCAAACTGCTGCATTTTCACTGCAATCTCCTGTTCATTTAAAGCACTTGGACACTTGACAGCAAGTAAATAAACATGAGATTGGCTGTGATTTATCTTTAATCTCTGCTAGTCTCAACAGTTTTATAGCAGATGAACGTTGAGCACTTGAGACTTTCTTTCCCTTTTAAGAAAAAGCTCCAGCAAAACCTTATTGATCACAGAAAACCAAACCCCAGAAGACCTGAAGGGACTGTTAGGAGAAAAGTTAAAAACTATTTCCAACTCTTTATTTTCAGTGTTTGCTTTGAACGCTGGCCTGAATCTTTCACGATAATCTAGCTGTGTGGATGTGGTTGAACTTGAATCACAGCCCTGAGCTGAACGGAGGGATTCTCTGAGCCGATGTGTTTGCTTGTTTTCTTTTTGTTTTGTGAGATTAATCTCAGATGAAGGTGAACAAACAGACACCTTTGGCCCTGGTTTAACACTGTTTGCCATACTTTTGCAAGTCAAAGCAAAACATCTCTTTTATGCTTTTTCTTTTGCTGAGTTTTGTGCTGCTGCGCTTTGACATGCGGCTCATAAACTCAAAAAAGACTCGCGCTGGTCTAACGTTGTGCATCTGAACTCAGTGAAAGGGCTCCTCTCTTTGCTTTGCAAACACTATTAATTAACATAATGCATCATTTATGGGTCTTTTGGAAGGCTTAATAGGCCAGCATGGCTGCAGTACATAATTAATAATGCACAGTAATTAATGGTGTGTTTGTGTTTAGCTCAATAAATGTAACACTGCTGGAGTTCATTCTAGATAATGTGATGTGTTCAGTGTTTTTTATCTCTCCTTTTTTACTCTCACAGGATTCAAAGCATTCAACGGAGATCGTCACCTCTCCGTCTCTAGATGTTTTCCTGCCGGAGGATGAGGACAACCCATACGAGTCCGTGACCACAGCCGTCACACGCAAACCCTGCTCCCTCGATATCAACCACCGGCTCAACTCCAGTCCACGCAATGGTACGGCAACACTACACGTTATTAATGCTCAGACACACAAGACACCATCGTTATCCTAATTTGGAAGTATAGGTGCAATGTAGGGATTTTAGATGAAAACAATCATTGCCTTCTCTCTGTTTTCTCTTACTGGACTCGCTTTGTTTTTGGTTTGGAACATATGGTGCCTTCCAGTGTTTTCCATCTCGACCGTGTTTACGAGCAAGGATCCATATGAACGTCCCGCTGTTGTTATGATCACGACTTTACTTGAAGACTTGAACCACCAAACGTGTTGTCTATTCAAGTTTCATGGCAGTAAACAGGTGTGGAAAATGTGGGTGAGCGCGAGAGCATCATTGTTTGAGATACATGTAAAGTTGAATTTATGCCTCGAACGCTGTCAGGGAGTTATTTCTTTACGGGAGCTTGGCTGATTTTAATATCGGATGCACAGATCGTAAGTAAGTCTGTCTCAGAGTTCCAAATACCTCCTGTTTAGTACCAGCGCGCTTGTTTATCATTGTTTATTTTAAGTTCCCACCGGACAGACACCTTATCACCTCATGAATATCATCTCAGAGCGGGAACGCCTTCAATTTAACACATCAGACTCTGTTTACAGGTGTGAGACTGTGCTGCTGCATGTGTGGAAAAAGTTTCCTGAAGCCTTTTGTGGCTCCAGAGGGAGCTGTGTGAAGTCTGAAAAACTGCCTCAAGCGATGTCACTTGAGTCGGCATCAGTTGGGCTTGAAGACAACAAGTTTGAAATGAAATCTGAAGGTGTGAAGTTGAAGTGAAGAGGGATTGTGGCTCAAGTCTACATTAGGCCCAAACTAACATACCTCAGAAATGTAAATAATACAAATCTTAGTGGTCATAATGAAAATAAACAAAATTAAGGTACGGACATTTTACAGTGGGGAAAACATATTAAAAAGTAGACGAGTATGCAATAATAAATCAGCCGTCTGAGTGATATGTCCAGGCTTTACAGAGGATGTACAGTAACACAGCAGTCTGAGTGGATCTCTATTGGACAGAGATGTAAGTGTAGTGGTGCTGGAGCACACTGCAGTGCCACTCTGCCACGTTTTTTCTCCAAGTGAGGAAATAAAATGCTCACAGTTTGCTTAATACTATTGACAATCATTACTAACATTACATTTCTAGCACTTGAAGATCAAATCATCACTAAAGTGTCTGTGTGAGTTATAATTGACTAATATTTGTAAACTTGCCACCATAGGAACAGGGACTACTTGACCTTCGAAAAGAGCCTTAACACAATCGTGTGTGTGCACAACTCAGGAGCGCTCAGGTACTGCTGACAACTGGTGCTACACTCCTGGAGAGATCGCAGTTTAAGTCTGTCTACGAATGATGACAAGGGTTACCATAAGTTAAAGAACCTGTTGAGTCTTTATGAGTATAATTTTTTCCTAGATGGAGAAACTGCACCAGATCTCTAATCTAAATGATCTAATCTAATCTCAAATTCTCCTTTTTAGCTCTATTTTGGTCTCAACTAACTCCTGAATGAAATAGGTGGCTATTTAACTACGTATTGCTCCACAGTGTTCACCAGCTAATCACTGACTACTTAGGCTGGTCTGACTGTCTGTTGTTTGGTGTTTGGCATGTAGGTTTGTCAGCACACTCACTAAAATCAGTTTGATGCTGAATTTCTACAGTCAAATCAAAGCAATTAACTGAAAGATGCTAAAACTGCAGAGCTGTGGGGAGCTGATAATCACTGTGACCTTTCAGATATTTGCATAAGCATTTAATCTTTTTTGATATCAAAATATTGATGAGTGCAGCTACAAGGCACCTTTTACACATTGACTCTGGCTGAAATGCATTCAGAATAAGGAGTTCTGATATTTTTCCTTCTCACCACTTCCTGGCATATGAAGCCCTACCAGACAAGGATTTACAGCGGAGGTGACTTGAGTTCACATTTCCACTGGCGTCCACAGTGTCTTCACACCGGTGTGAGTTAATCCTGCAGCCTCGGACCTTTCAGTCGATGCTGTTTTCTGCGTCTCATCACTTGTTCGGTCTGCGGCGATGCACTCGAACACCCACGACAACAAACACCCACAATGTGCTCTTCCCTTTCACTCGGCTCCCATAGCGATCGCTACACACCGCAGGTTGTCACGGCAACTGCATCACCGGCTGGTGAGTCACCTGTACGTTGCCATGGGAACTGCCTTGCTAGTGACACCCCGCTCCTTCCCCATTAAAACCCCCCTTCCCCGTCACATCCAAGAGGCTACTGTAGAGGCTTGTTTTGTGTGGTGTGTGGCGTCTCGTCCCACGTTTGGCTGTTACATCTCGTCTGTGATGAGCTGCAGGATAGAGGAGACTTGAAGTGTCAGTATAGTGTGTGTGTGTGTGAGACAGAGAGAGAGAGAGAGAGAGGGAGATTAGCTGTTTCATGTCAAAGTGTCTTTTTGGTGGAAAATTACTCCACTGACGTAAGTGAGCAGTGTGGGTGTTCTGTTTGTTCTCAGCTCTCTAAACGCTTTTACCTGGCCAAATGAGAGAGCGACACAGGGGAGAGCATGTGGATTGAGAGTGAGAGAGACATCAGCACATAATGTGGGAGAGCAGAAGAGGCAGAAAAACAAAACAAAAAAAAAGCAAAAAGTCAGAGAAGATATAAGAGGTGAAGGAGAACTCCATGTCATTTCTGAAAATGACTAGAGAAGATTTCAGGGCTGCAGATTCTGTCTCGTTGCACAGAGACAGACATCAACAGAAGGTGAGAAAACAGTTCGAGACAGAGAGGTTGCACGTTAATACATTCAGCCGACGGAAGTTGGAGGGTCGTCTTAGGCTAAGCCATCTACAAGAATGTGAATCTGTGACACAGCAGGAGGGAAAATCCTGGATTCCTGCTTTGAGTCCAGTCACATGTTGGGCTAATTGGACATGGGCGTGAGTCAGTCCCTCTTTATCTGCCTCAGAGAGGAAGGATATGATGATGAAGGAACATGGGGGGGGAGAGGGATTGAGATGAGAGGGAAAGAGAAGAGAACAGACTTGGTGCATTACACTGCAAAAAATACTCTTTGACTATAAGTCAACTGGTCTGAGAATCTTCCTCTTGAATATATTATGCAAATGGGATGAGATAATTACGTGGTTTCCAATGCAAATCAACTTCTTTTGATCTCATGTTTCATGGTCAGACGCCATTTTTTTTTGCAGCTCAGTTGAAATAAAACTTAGATGATAAATCAAACAATGCGACGGATAAAGGATAAAGTAGCAGAATTGGCATGAAAGGAGGAAAATAGTGCACTGTTAAAATGCCAAGAAATAAATGCAGCATGAATTGTGTGAAAATTGTGTAGACAAGTGTAATATATTAAAGGGAAAAAAACCAGAGGAAATGTATTTTAGAGGAAAATAAAGTGTGATTTAGCGTTAGTTTCCAGGTTGGCTGACAACACTGCAGGTTTTTCACTTCCTTCTGTTGGTCTTGACTTTAACAGCTTTAATGATTGAGCTCTTGTTGCCCTCTCCACCAAACTACCTTCCATTTTCATCCTTTTGTGCCAAATAATAACGCACGTCCTGCTGCTTTCATGACACAGAAATGGATCGACATAATCAATAGCTCATTCCACGTTGTGGTTAACTATTTCACACATACAGCGGTTAAATGAGCTACAAAATACAAGCTTGAAGGCGAGTAGGTGAGAGATCCTTGTTTTTTTTAGATGAATGCTTTTCCATTGAATTACTCACAAAAGATAAAGTTGATCTGAACCAGCTGAGGATCAGCTGATAATCATGAGCTGACTGGGGGCAGGGTAATCACCTCAAAAATAACAAGATTAAACTGTGTGAAGAACAAAACATTCAATTTGGAACAACAAAGACTCCATACAGAGCCGTGTGGAGGTTTTCAGGTGTGAAATAAACCCTCTAGTTTCTCCTCAGATTTCTGTCTGGAGTTTGTCTGGAGGCTGACGGATCTTGATTTGAAAACCAAATTGGACCGTCCGCACTTTATTGGATTTTTGTGTCCAAACGTCACCAACATGTCTGCATGGGTTGCTTTGGTAACGACGTAGGCGGCTTTCCAACACGGAAGCATGATCAATCATTTTGCTCTCCAAACTGTCAAGTCGTGGAGACGACAGTTAATTTTGTCGCGAGTCCACGGACTGTCTCTCTCTGCGCTGTTTCTGTACCACTGCTTTAGTCGCAGTAGATTCTGCTCAGCCGCTCTGATCCACTCGCATCTCTCTGCGTTTGACGTTATGGTTCTGCGAATGGCATGAAAGACGCTCTGAAGTCCAACATGAGTGGCCAAAGCGTCCGAACTGAGGTGTGTCTGTATAAAAAGTGATTTGAAGCACATTTCAAACCACCTTCAGGTGTGCTTTGGATACAAAACGCAATCTGGATATACAAAAAAATTTATTTAGGCTGTCTGTCTGAACATAGCCTTAGATGTAAACTGAAATGTTAGAAAAAAAGTGATAGGATTCCTTTATCAGCTGGAGATGTGTTGTTCCTGATGAGCGCACATTGTCGCTGCCCTTTCTGTGAACTTAGACAACCATCCCACCGATACCAAGTTTCTTGCATGATAAACTCCCCTCAGCAGAAGCTGACTCTCAGTTTGAGGGAAAAAAAAAGCTGAGTGTGTGACTGAAGGATTTGTGCAGATGGATATTTCTTGCAGTGTAAGCCTCGCCTGATATCCACCTGTCCTGTGCTGCTGGCTACCTGCCTGCTGCTGTGGGCCGCTGCAGTCTAACAGTTGAGGAGACACTACAGCATTCTTCAAATCCTCACGCAATCAGGGCGGCTTTATCAAAATCCATCTGGTGACTGTCAGTCAGCGCAGCCGCTACAGAAACACGGGGGACCTGTCAGTGAAGCTGCCACCCCAAACTACTTCCTGCTTTTTCATGTCTCCGCTTCTCGGATGTCTCTCTCCGCCTCGTCCTCTTTTTCATTTGAACTTTTATCGTTCTTTTCCTCTTCTGTCCTGAGATTTCCCACACTGTTAGAAGCACCATCCCGCTTTCGACGCTGTTGTATTCATGAAAGATCACATGGGAATGTTCTGCGTGGTGTCCCATTGCACCATATGTCCTGTTAGGTGACAACTGTCATTTCCTGACGGCAGATGAATGGAATTCTCTTCTTTATAATGCAAAATACACAGAGTACAGACTTGTCTGCATAATCCTACTGACTCAGTGAGTCCTAAGGCAGTCATTTTGTACATTAGCTCAGGATTATACATATTGTGTTGAATGAATTCCTTTCTGATGGAATTTCATTTGTTACGAATGAGGGAATCCATTTCTGCTGCAACACTTGGCTGCAGATACATATTGTACGCGTATGTCACATGCAAATGCATATCATCAATTCTAAATGTGTGCAGATGTGACAAACACCTGCATCCTTTAAGGAACCAAAGGAAAAGACTCTTTTTATACCTCTTCCGAACTTTTGTCCAATGAATCTGCAGCAGACATTTTGACGCAGTGAGGCAAAAAAAAAAATCGATTTGTTTCACTATCAGAATTTGATCAATTTGGTCCAGCAACATTTAGAAAATCTAGAGGAGCCAAATGATTAAATCATTTCATCCCCATTTAAGTTATTCAGGGGCTGAACCTGAATTTAATGGGATCAGGGTAATGTTGAACATGAATTAACATTTTTTAGGCTCCATGCGCCACTGAGCTTCATTACAGGTACAGGGTTGAAGGGGACCCGCTCCCTCTGGAGATATGAACAAAGTCATGTAGGCAAGTCTTGTCCATCGCCAGTCATCTTAGCAATTCCATACTTGTATACATATATCGAATCATTTGTCCAATCTAATAAAAAACACTTAAAATGTTTGGTTAAATATGCTTTTTATTTTATTCGGATCACCTCGCCTTTCTTTGTAACGTGCATTAGCGTGATTTCATCCTCTTCCATGCTTATTAGAAGTATAATCAAAGTTATAAATTCCAGTATCCTCTAACCTTCTATTGTAGTAGTGCACTGTATTTTATTTGAGTTGTTTGTGCACAAAAGGGTTCCTTAAGTCACTGCTCCATATTTTGTAGAAAGTAACCACTGTCTCACTCTGTATCTGTCAGTGATGACGCAGAATGACAAATCTTCCAAAAATATTGATTTACTGCTCCTTATTTTTAAACTATTAAGTGAGTAATTTGGACACAGCAAGTATGACAGTAATCCAGCATGCATAATTTACTTTTGTCACAGCAGGCGTTTTTGGCTTTTTAGAGCTGGAAAAGCACATTTGTAATTGAGAACATTCAAAACGACTGTACTCCATGATTCCTGGTTCCAGCGGCATGTTGGCTCACTTTCATGGATTCTAAAGAATCACAAACACAGACGAGATGATCTAAACAGAGAACAGATATAAATTAGAAAACATTAAAAGAAACCCTTGTGGAGATCTTCATGAATTGCTCCAACTTGGAGGAATGCCAATTTTTAAAATTTTTTTTATCAGGGGCAAAGTCCTTCGAAATCACACATTTCTAATCTAAGTATGTGCTGGACAACATTAGATCAGCTCTTAGAATCAGATCTTCCACATTTGGACCGCAGGATCGCGGTGCTAACAAGCCAGACTGCAGCAACACAAAAGCACTGCAGGTGAGATGAGATCCTGGAGATATGAAGACAGGCAGTGAAGTGTTGAGGAGGGACCTGCGGGCGAAGCCTCGCTGCCTCCAGTCACGTATAGAGCAGACAGAGAGCGCGGAGCGTTGCCAAGCGGTTAGAACAGAAGTGTTTCTTTTCTGCTATCGACCGACTCCTCCCGAGATAAACACACACTTGTCCTCAACTGGTAAACAAGCCGCTGCTTACGTGTTCAACATGGAGCTTTAAAACCCATGTGTGTGTGTTGTGTGTTCGTGCATGTGTGTGTCCTCGACAATACTTCAAAGGTCCCATATAGTGCCGCATACCTCAGTGAACTTTTTATGACAAAAATAGGTCAATGCACGGACGGAGATCTTGAATTTCTGATTTATTGCAGCAGCATGGCAACTTTCACTGGTCTTTTCTTCTTCTTATCAGGCATTCACTGGATATTATGTTTGGGCTGATAGCATGTTGGCTGTGTGAAGGAATTTGTAGCACTGGGAACTTTTAACAGAGTCGATGCTTCTGCATCTCAGTTAGGAATTTCTTGCGTCTTCTTTCATTGATAGTCGGCTGCCTTAAGAAGCAATTATAGGTTAATCATTAATAATATATTAAACATGTCTGACTTTTCACCTTTAGATAACTGTTTTAACCACTGACGCGATCTAAAGCAGACTAGGCTATGTACAACAAGAGTTCAAAGGGCTGATAAACTAAACTTTCTAAACACCAGGTTACTTGACTGATGAACTAGATAACATAAGATAATGACTTCATTATTTTCCTGTCTGTTTCTATTCAACAACTGGCCCAACAGAATGCGATCACTTAGATGTTTGCTGAAGTTAGCATGCTAACCAGCTAGCCCTGGGTCTGAAAACTTCTTTCTCCCAGCGGTCCAAAACTCCTGTGCTAGTGCTGTAAACTCCAACACAGACCTGGTAGTACAGCTAACTGCAGGGCTATCTGAGCTAACAAGCTTAGATTAGCTACAGTCACGGATGTGTGGACGAAATACAATTACCAGCATTTAGCGATTACTCCGGTGATATACTGCCCTTGTTTGTTGGGAGTATGAATTCAACAGGTGGCTAATTCAAACAAATTGTATCTTGAAATGACCTGGATTATATTTAAGGTGCAATATCTAAGGAATTTGTTTGAAAACATTCAAAACTTGACTTAATTTATCAACAGAATGTGAAGGACTTGCAGTTTAAGTGTTATGGAGTCTATGGAGAAACACCTACACTTCCTTAGTTCTCTGAGCTTCCAGTCTAGAATGCTAGCTGCATGGCTAACTGAGCTAAAGGTAGCTATAGTTGGCCGCAGTTAGAGGTTGCGCTAATGACATGCTGCCCCCATTTTTTTAAAGCATGAATTCAACAAGTGGCCAATTCTTGCATATTGCACCTTTTGAATACATTTTAAATTGTCATGTCCAAAATTCTGTTGGTGACTAATTTGTCATCCATATCCCTTGTTAGCTCAGTTAGCCCTATTCGGCCTTCCGACTTCAGAACTTGTACTAAAGGTGATCAGGCTTGTTAATAGAAAATGTTTAACACCTAATCACTGTGTTAATTTCATTAGCCGCCACCTGGATTAAGTCACAGGTGTGCACACTGCAGTGCTGGTATGTGCAGGCTCCATGTATAAAGGCCTCACTTCCCTCCTCAGTTCTCTCCGGGGGATAAAGCTGTGATGTTGCTGCGTTTCAGCCCATTTATCCCACTTAAGCTCAGAGTGGCTAATGGCAGCAAGTAGTAGCTCCAGGGCTTTGCCATTAAAAAGGTTGAGGCCCATTGACTTGTTGAAACAGAGGCAATAGGGTGTCTTCCCCTTCGACAGCCGGGAGAAACCAATGGTTGGAACTGATCTTACCACACAACATTGTTCATTTTTTAGGTTTTGGGTTTTAGATTTTCAAGTTTGGTTTGTTATTTTTCAACTTCAGAACACTTTTTGTTTAAAAGAGTTTGTTTAAAAAGTTCTTCAAAGATAAGAATGCTGTTATTTTAAATTTTTCTTTGTCAATCCCTTTCATGAAAACACCCAAACAAAGAATATTAGTCTGTCTCCTTGTATTTTCTGACTTCCCTACCCAAACCATTAATTTCATTGTACCTTTAATGATATACCCATTGATTTTTAAGAATCAGTTGTTTACTAGAGCAGCCTGCAACTGTAGTTTTTAGCAACCATTAAAGGAAATGGGAGTAACCAATGTAGTTATTGGGGATTCTTTTCAGCTGTGACGAACCCAGCAACTTTACAACCCAGAGGAATAAGATGTGTCAGGCTTTGGGTCTACAGACAGTTGGTTTGGGTGTTACTTCCGTTGCCGGCACACATCATTGATGACTGTGACCTAAAGAAAATGAAACATGTAAAGTCTGGCTGAGTGTCGGATGTCTAATTTAATACATGAACAGTCAAATTCATTTTCTAGGATTGCCTGTTGCTTCCAACCTTGAACATCAAGTTGAAGAAAAAAAGTGGAAAGTTTGAAACGTCTGACTTGCCTGAAATTAGCCAAAGGGATATTTTACACTGCATAACAACTTCCTTGTCTCCTCATTGATTTGTCTAAAAAACACTAGCAAGAGTGCCCAGATGATTTCCATTCGAGGGCTAAAACTAACCGTAATAGCGTAGCACCAAAAGCAAGCACTGATTGTCAAGTTGTTTTCCTCCAACATCTCTTTTTATGAGACAAGGACAAAAACAAGCAACTCTGCTGATCCGAGCTGAATTGTTTTCTCTGTTGTGTTTTTCCAGGAAAATCTTTCTTAGTACATACATTTTTGTATTTTACCTAACCTATCGGGGCGTCTGTACTACTTGGGTGCGATGCTCTCTTGTGTGACTGACTTCCTGTTACTCAACCTGAACTAATTGATAATCAGGGATCCTTCATATTTAAAGACCATGTTGTCTTAAATGTAAGATACTTGATACATATTGTTATGTTCTTGCAATTATTTGTTTAGACTCAAATTCCCTGCATGGCATCAATAATGCTCATCTTCTCTATTGACTCAGACAGGAACCTGAAACACTAGTAAGAACCGGCAACTTACTTTTCAGTTACAGTTGCTCAGTTTATGATCAAATTTCAGAGCTGAGAGGGAAACATGTGAGGGCCGCCGAACACACACCCACTCTCACACAGCTACAGCATACTCTACATATAAAATGCCACTTGTCAGCGCTGCATGGAGGCAGAACTGACAGCCTCGAGAACACTTCTGAAATTGACAGTTTTCGTCTTGTTAGGCAGGCTGGAAGAGGACAGCCGATTTGAACGCTCGCTCACACCAAGCGTTCGTTCAGAGACCCGCTCCTCCTCTGCACTCTGTTGCATGTCTGCATTAACGATCTCTCCATGTACACAAGGACACGCTTGTGTAAATCCAGGCGCAGTCATATGTCGCACCACATGCTATGAACAGTACGCTTGGCATGCAGAGAATATCTGAATCGTGTGAAACCATTTTTAACCAGATGTTATTTCTCACCGACTAACACACACACACACACATATGTATGTAAATAGTTAGGTAATACCACGCAGTTATTTCACTCCCATACATGTGTTCTGTATATGCACACACGCACACATCACATATTCCCTTTGGCACCTTTGGCAAGCAGGACTCAGAGTGTTTCCCAGGAGTGAGCCCAAGGCAGATTTGAAGGCAGCACAGTCACAAACTAACACACACCAGCACACAGACACACACACGCATCTCTCATCCATCATCAAAGCCTCAGTGTTGACAGGCTTATTTACTCAATAGGACAAAACCTCAGTCTCCATCTATATATATCCCTGATGCATCCTTCCTCTCCACTTCCTTTCTTTCATTTTTCCAGTTTATATTTTATCTATTTACACCCACATTTAATCACTGATTCAGCTCCAGGCAGCTCCATATGATGTGGGTCTATTTGTGCGTGTGTTTGTGTATGTATGTGTCTGCAGCATTGTGTTCTTTCACAACCCCCATGTAAAATCTAGAGAGTACCTTCGTCTGGGTTTGCATGTATGCGCACACGTGTTGATAGATGTGAGTGCATGCTGTGAGGCTGTGTCATATTCCCCGAAGGAATAATGTGTGTGTGTGTGTGTGTGTGTGTGTGTGTGTGAGTGTGTGTGTGTGTGTGTGTGTGTGTGTGTCTGTCTGTATCCAGTCTGTTCAAATTCAAAATAAATATGTGATGGAAGATGGAGGCAAATTCAGGAGCAGGAGGAGTTACTTTGACATGACAGAGCTGTAAGGATTAAACGAAATTAAAGGATGAGTTCACCCCAAAATTAAAATTCAGTCATTATTTACTCCCCATTGAAAGCTTGTATTCTCTGGAGCTTCACTTTAAAGGAGCACTATGTAGTTTTGGGGATGAAATTTTAATCCAAAGAGAAAGATCTTCATTGATTGATTTTTTTTAATGCCAGATAAACAGCAACAACAACACAATGTCACGTTATTTTCATCACAGAACTTATTTTTTATTCAGTTGTGGAAAAAATGAATATTTCTGAGTAAGTGTTATTACCTCATTCATGTTGTAAATAATATCCACATAGTGCCCCTTTCAAAACACTGTTGCAGCATTCTCCTAAGCAGCAGAAGAAGATGGGGACGTTTTAAAATGTGAAAGGCAACCAGTAAAATACACAAAATGGCTCCGTAGAACTCGTCTGGCCCAATCCAAGCTTTGAAAGTATTTCTTCTACATCCTTTTTTATAAAATAAAAAGGGTGCACAAGCTCGGATCATTTTTGGGTGAACTTGCCCTTTAAAGGATAGTTTCAGAAAAACAATACTCTGCTCAAAGAAATATGAAGATTAAAGTTCTAATAAAGAATCGAGGGGCTCAATTTTAGTAATTGAATGATGTTTTGTAGCTGTATAAGCAAACCTTGGACTTTCCTCCCTCGTGCTTTTGTCACCGCTCGTGTTTTCTCAAGGTTATAGGTTCAGCTGCAAAAAAACTTCCTGAGAGAATGTGCCGTCTCGCTGCCGCTCTTCTGCATGAATGAGCCCTTTTATGTCATTCACTTCACTGAAGAAGCGATTCAGAACGAACCCTCCCAGTGTCCTTGCACGCGTTTCCCAGGAAATGTCTGTAAATTACCTGTAGTTAAAACGGTACTTTACGGCCCTTTAAAGATATATTAATGCGCTTGGAAAGAGCTAATCAAAGGCAGGTGCCCAAGCTGCAGGCAAACAAACAGCAATGAAAATGCAATGAAATAACCGCGAGGATCAAACATTACATTGACTTAATACAAATACTTCAAAGCCAGTCGTCCACATGCTGCAGACCAGAGAGCGAGGCAATCTGAGTCGCGGTTTCTGGGAAAGAGACGAGACTGTGAAGTCACTGAGACGAGGAAGAGGGAAGTTCTTTCATTTCCCAGTCATCTCTTTAGTGGCTCAGATGTAATGATCCACCAGCAGCGAAAAGAAGTAGATGATCAGAAAAGTCATTAAGACTCTGTCAGCAAAGCACAACTTGAGGGGACTGTTAAACCCTGTTGAACCTGCGAATCAAAGCCGGCAACATCCTCAACATGTTTTCTAGGAGTTTAGAGGTTTTATTGAACTTGTGTGAGTTTACATCTTACAGTTTGAAAACCTACAGTTTTTTTTTTCTTGGCTTATTCCAGTATTTTTAGACCCGGTGTTATATCAGAGGCATGCAGACTTTCTCAGTATTTTTGACTCATGACTGGCTCTAAGTGTTTCTATTTGTAAAATGCTGGCTGTCTTCCTGCCACTAAAAAGCAACCCAGTCCCCAGAATAGACATTACTGGCAATGAACAGCCTGTTTCTTCAAACCATGGATGTATTAAAACTTTACATTTCATCATTTCGTTCGCAACTTTCAATTTATAGAATAAATAAAATATAGAGTATCAAGGAAACCGGATCATGATATCATTATCCAAAGCATCATCCATCCAAGTGTGTCTTTGTTCTTTCGGAATAGATGAGGAAGAATTGTGGGAGTTGTGAAAAATCACACCCCCGTCGACATTCAAAGGTGAAACGATGAGTGCTTACTGTTTTAAAATTGTAGTTTCTGATTTGAAACGTAGTCATTCATATACTGTATCTTTAAGCCACACTCCCTCCTCAGCAAATATATATCTCTGCTGTTACTGATAGTGATGTCATTGTGTGTGTGTGTGTGTGTGTGTGTGTGTGTTAAAAAGTCTCGGCTGCTTCTCACACCATAATTGGATGATATTCTGCTGTCTGATAGGATCCATGTAGGCAGGTGGCAGCTGACAGAGAGCCAAGCCACTTGTGTGTGTGTGTGTGTGTGTGTGTGTGTGTGTGTGTGTGTGTGTGTGTGTGTGTGTGTGTGTGTGTGTGTGTGTGTGTGCGCGTGCTCAGACAGCAGTGTTTTAGGTGTATCGGTCTGTGTCTTGTACCTCCTCCACTTGATTAAGACAGATGCTTTCCACCTCTGAAATGTAATTCGAGCTACTTCAGCACTTCCTTGTCCTTTCTTCTTCTTCATGTGTTTTTTTTTTCCACCCTCTCTTCTGTTAAATGATCATACGCTGGGGAAATTAGCTCTGACGCTCGGTTGTGCACTCGGTGTGCGCTGAGATAGACATCAAACTTGCAGTGGGCAGCTGTCACATTTTCCTGCTGTGGTTGTTGCTGAGGCTCGTTAATTTTACAAAACACACTCTCCTCCCGTCTCTCTTATGCTAACACATCTCTAACAAGTGTCTGTCAACTGTGAGGAGGAAAAATGTCCTTTCTCATTTCATCATAATTGCAATAAGGAGTCATTTATATGCCAATGTGACATCAAAAGTTAGTTGGCTGGTGCAGAACTATATTTACCCTCAAGCTTCTCCCTTCATAACTCAAGTAACCAGGAAGAGTTTCCAGAAATGATTAGGATGCAGTGCAAAACACATTACAGTTGCTTAAGAACAGAGATTTTGCTGCATACGCTCTTTAAAGGCCCATTGAGTGTCTTTTCTGGAACGTAAGAACAAGTTTCCAACACTTCAACACACTACACAATTCATTGGTGTTTTGAATGTATGAGCTTGAAGAAGATCTTGGCAATTTAATAAGAAGCTTAAGTGCTTGACAGCAGTGATAAACAGAAATGGTACGTTTGTTGATTTGTCTTCCGTTTAAGTGGAATAGATTTTTGCGGCTGGACAGTTCCAGTATGTCCTCTTCAGCTGTGGTGATTTCTCTTGCATGCTGCAATTATGGTAATATCGCTAAGAACTTGGTAAGCTTCAAGCTAATCACAATAATTTCCCAGAATTCAGTTTGAATTGTCACATGTATGAATAAGATGGGTGCAGGTCATGAAAAACCCTCACAACCGGCCATGATGGCCACGTCTCTGGGCCAAGTCACGGCAGATCTATGACAGTGGTCACCAAATCAGACCGTCTTGAAAGAAATATCAGCTCTGGGTCAAGACGGTGATGATTTCACAAATCTGTGCTCTCTCTACCTGTCTCTCACGCTCTCTTTCTCTCTCTCTCCAAGGTCACCTGTCCCATGTAACGGTGAGTGAGGGGGAGCACAGTAACCATGGCAACTGCACAACGGGCCCAACTCCAGACTGCTCCCCCCCCTCCCCTGACACGGCCCTGAAGAACATCGAGAGAGTCATCCGCCCACAGGTGAACATGCTCTCTCTCTCCCTCTCTCTCTCTCACACACACACACACACACACACACACACACACACACACACACACACACACACACACACACACACACTAATGAATGTGTTGCAGGGGCACCTGATGCATTATTGAACATCACAGTATCCACCTACAAAGAGCTTAAACACCTGCACCCACCCACACACACACACACACAGTTTCTTTCTTCCTCTGATTGATTCATTTAATCTCCTCTCTCTGTCTGTCACTCACTCTCATATTAATGTATATTAGTGTCATATTTTGGTTAGAGAAACTCAGATTAACCAATATCCTGGGTTTGAAAGCTGAACTGTCCTCGCTGGGTTCGTTGACATGTATAAAGATGGTCTCCATGTGTCCCCCAGATAAAGGGCTGCCATACTGCTAAGGTGACATCATTTGGAGCCTGTAGTGCTGTAGTGATTGGGGGGTATTGTGGTATTGATTTCCTTCTCGCTCACCGGCCAGTTCAATCATGACGTTGCACACCCTGTTTTATAGCATCAAACAACAAATTAAAGCCAAAATCATCAGAAAAATGAACACTCAAAATATACGTCAGTATTAAGAGAACTACTTAAATGACAGAAACCATCAAAAATGATTTGACATATACTTTGATTTTATTTCAATTATTGTTTCCATGGATGGATTGGGATTTTAGATATGTTCCGCAGCCAGCCACTAGGGGGCGATTGAGATATTTCAGTTTCACTTTTAAGGAAACTGTTGTGTCGTCTATCAAGACTCAGAAAATGTCTGTTATTAGGAATGTAAATCAGTTTGGTTTGATTTGCATTCCCCGGGTCATGATCAGTATTGGTTAGAGTACTCTGATGACTTTTTTGTTGTTGACTTGAATATTGTAATGCGTTAGTTTTGCTATTCATATAATCCATTATTTAGTTGCATTTTCAAATGTTTCTGTTAACTTCAATCTATTTCACTTTGTTTTCACTCTTACTTCAGTAACTTCAGCAGTACTGTTAATTGGCAGCAATCAACCCAATACTGGTCATAATTGGATTCACAATTTATTCTCAATTCTTTTTGCATAATGAAAGGTATAGATTGGCATCTCATTGCTGCATTTGTACCCAATCCCTTACAAAAAAACACTTTTGGTTTGCATTTGCTCGAACTGGGTTGCTGCCTCCGAGCCCATCATTTCCTCCTCCACCTCATTCAAAATAAACAACTAGATACTGAATGTATTATCAAGAGGAAAAGGGGGAGGCAAGTAAACAAATACAACACATGTGCCGTACCAGGGTGACATGCAGCCACTCTGAGTGTTTTAAGGGATACACTTTACATGCAGCATTTCCCTATTTCGCCTCCCGACGCCCACTAAAGTGTTTTAGAGCAACTACAGCTCTCAGTATGTTCAAATCGATTGCTGCAGACAGTCGGCATACGACAGCAGATGAAACGGTGTGTGTGTGTGTGTTTTGGCGCAGGGACCCTGCTGTGCCCTGATGTGATGAATCATTGCAGTGAGTGGGAGCTTAGCCTTGACAATTTATTGCACTCACCTTCATTTTTTTCAAATATAAACACATTTCTAGTGAAACTTTTTCTTTTATTAAGGCTGTGTAGCTTATCCTTCAGCTACTAGTTGTGTTTTGTTTTGCGTTGGACAAGAGCATGAGTAAGCCTGCACCAGAGCCTGGTGAAAAAAAGGTATTTAGTGAAGGCGAACTTTATATGTTATATCCTTTAAACTGTTAGTTCCATCGTCTGAGATGTATGATCTAGATATGATCCAGACTGAGAATTCAAGTCCAGCAGACTGTCAAAATTCAGCACCCTGGCAGCCCGAAGCTAATCTGGGTTCATCATCCAGTGCTGAAGTGATGATGCAGAAATGACTCATGCATACTTGTTCAGAATCTAATAAAAATACTGCAATAGCATTATTTCTGGGAAGGGTGCTCCTGGGAAACCAGTGTAGCGTTAAAGAAATATCCAATAATGCGTATCAGTATCATCAAATCAGATGTGGGCCACGTTACCCACACACTCGGAAAAACATCAACGTCTGTTTCTTCTGCAACAGACTTGTACGACAGGAACAGAATAGATTAATAATTTCCCACTGATCATGAATAACTTCAACATTCAGCAATTCAAATGCAACAACAAATCAGGCTCATTAGTGACATGCAAGTTATTTAGTCCTCTCACCTCTGTCACTGGGCGGATGGTGTCAGACGCACACGCTCAGTGTGAGCGTTTTGCACCTTGATAATTAAAGGCAGTTGTTTTCTCAGTCTGAGGATGATGTGACACAACACTTTAGAATCAATCCTGCTGTGGAGCTACATAAATGCATAATATTGCTTCACTGAAGCGTAACCAAAAGACTTACTGGGGTGAGATAATCTTGTGAATCAGCTTTCTTTGAAAGAACTAAACAAGAAAAAAGGCTCTTGTTACTGTCTTTATCTTTTACCCTTTAACCAGGTTTTATCATGGTTTGGGGTTGCGGTTTTGTTTCTTCCTGTTTTTGTTTTTGGTTGTCTTGTTGTGACCTTCCATTTCCTGTCTTTGTCTTCTGCCTTCTCTGTTCTCCACTCCTGTTTCACTTTAAATTTAAAGTATAATATTCCACACCAAGAGAAGCTCCTCTTTCCCACAGAAAACACTGCTCCCGAAATGCCTCGTCAGTAGCCCCGCATTTAATTTTGTGACTTTGTGACATCACACTTCGTAATTATTGCTTTGCAGGTAGTTTGGCCCATAAGAATTTATTTAGCACAGCTGCTAACTGTTGTTAACAGTGCTAGGTCAGGCATGTGTGAGCTGACCAATCAGAAGAGCCTGGATGTTCCTGTGGGTGGGTCTTAGGAGACGGGAGCTAAAACAGAGCATTTCAGACGGAGGGGGGAATATAGTGCTGCAGCACTGGACGGTATGAGAAAACTGATGTGTTTATTGAGCATTAAATCATGTAAAGTTATTCTAGTAGTAACCTAAAATAAAAATATGAACCTGGAAGTGAGCATAATGTGTCTCCTTTAAGAAAATTTAGGAGTTTTAGGGTTCATAATGACACTAAATGGATTCCCACAACTTCACCTGCCTCCCACGCTTTAAATATCCTTTACTCACATCAACATGTCCTCTTCCCCCCCTTTGTTTTCCGACATCACCTCTGCTCTCATCTTCCCCATCATCACAGTCCTATCTTTGGCACATTAACTAATGTGTGCAGAGGGAGCACAAGCGGTGCCCAGCGGGCCTCCGCATGTAATCAAGGAGCACCAGAGATCAATTTTATAATGCCTAATTAATTCCCTAGAATTCATTTTAGTTCATATTACTCCTCCTGCCAGCGATTGCATCAGTATGCAGTGTATGCCCGGCAGCTCGTGGTTAAACATGCACACACACAAACACACACGTGACTGTTGCAGCACGTATAGAAGAGGCTAGTATCGCGCCATGATAGTCCCTTTTTGTTTTGAGTGTTGGAATATTCATGTGGAGTTTGTAAACAGTGATACAGTGTGAAGATGATTTGATCTGATGGGTTACGGCTTTTTTGCAAACAGTAATGAGATTCTATTTTGAATAATTTCTAGCTGTAATATTTTCTTTCTGTATAGGTTGCTTTGGAGGACATGTTATAATAACTGCTTGTGAGTCTCCTCAGGGATCTTGATATTAAAAATTCCAAGAGCCACTGCATTATGTATACTTGACAAATGTTGATTTAATCACTAAGATTTATTTCATCATTCATATTATTTTCACGTCAGTGTTATTGCCTTATCTTCTACTGCAGAGAATACAGGTGAATAGCATCATAACTGTGAGTGATGTTACTTAATGTAGCTGTCAGTGTCTGTAGATTTCACTTTTTGTGCTCTACAGCACGTATTGCCACACTGACTGTGTGTGTGTTCTCTTTTTTTTTAATATGAAATGAATAGTATCTTTGTTAGAACAAAAGTTAGAGATTTGGGGAACCGTGTGTGATTGCTTTCTTGCCGAGAGTTATATGAGAAGGTTGATACCACTTAATACCAAGCTACAACCAGCAGCTGTGTAGCTTACTTTAGCTTAAAGGCCAGAAACAAGGGATCGAGGCTTGCAGCTTTCTAAGAGTCTTGTGAAGGTGGCGAGGGAACAAGTGGCGACTCCAGGCCCAGGAACAGTCTGTCACATAGACTCGGTAAACAGTTAAACACCTTGATTTTTACATAACGAACAAAAAAGACACATTTATTTGTGAGCTTTTGAGGTGCTGGTAGTGGATTTTTTTTACCTTTGATAGACCCAGGCAAGCTGGTGTTCCCCAGTCTTTATGATTCATGTTCGCTCATGTTGGCTACGAATGTTGGGATTTTCTTTGAATGTGAGCAAAATAATATTTGGAGACTAGTGTGAGACTCTTTGCACATTTTTTACAGTGTGTAAACCTCCCCCCCTGCAACAAGGCTCCCCAGGGCTTGTTGCTGCAAATAGACAATGTGTTCAGTGTAATTTATCTGTCTAAATCTGGGTTTAAAGGAAATTATTCAGCTCGTGTGCCGCTAATGCTGCTGCTGCATTGACCTCAAGCCAGCCGTGATGATAAAACACGCATGTGATCACTGAAATCCATGGGCTCAGTATTTGGGTCTTCTTTTATGTTTTTCTATGCCTTGCTCTCTTGTCCAAAATGTCAGCTGGACATGTTAGATCTCCGAAAGCTCTTGATCACACTTGTGAGCAGATGGGATGTGAACAGAAAGAATCAGGGAATACTCGAATGGATGAAGAAGAAAGATGGAAAGCAAGAAGGACAGAGGCAGCATCTTGGGGTTGTGTGTGTGTGTGTGTGTGTGTGTGTGTGTGTGTCTCAGCAACACATTTTAATAACCATTACTTGCCCAGGAGAGATTCTCGGTGAGAGTCAACACATGATATATCTCGTGTTTGCACCCACAGAGGCTTAAGGTGGTATCTCAGACAATCACATGGTCGTACACACACACACACACACACACACACACACACACACACACACACACACACACACACACACACACACACACACACAC
>CAEMYA010000162.1:3198318-3219085 GCA_903131615.1 Diplodus sargus | reverse complement strand
ACACACACACACACACACACACACACACACGCACACACACACACACACACACACACACACACACACATATGCACAGACGAATACTGAATGAGACATCTTCATCTTCTATTCTCACTGAAGCATATCCACGGTCTTTATGTAACAAGAGTTTGTTATTTCCCTGTTGAACCTTCATATGAGTCTCGGCCCCGACACTGATGTGTAACTGATATCTTCTGAGGACAAAGGCTGAGCAGCGACACTTGATCGCAGCGTTGAAAAAGCTTCGCTGGATTTATTTATTTTATATCAAAGTAATTTTTGTGAATGTTAAATTGCGAGTGCGTCAAAGTTTCATGACTAAGAAGTTCCTTTAATGTTGATTCCAGCCACTAGTTCTCACATGTTCGGTTTGATTACTAGGGATGATATCGGCATGATTTTATAAAAAAAAAACAAGTATAACGCAACTACTGAATAAAAGAGGGACATTTCTGATAATGACAGACAATGAGCTGCTTGTCCGAGCTCGGAGGAGCAGACATGCTGCTAAACGTAGCACAGCAGCTGCTTTGCTCCAGAAATTCATAGTACTGACAATTTAAGCTGCGTTGTCCCATGAGCGACCTGTTTTTACCAGTTAGCCAGCTGATTTGTTTGGGTGTTTGCCATATCTTGGTCGCACAATACTTTAGAATGAGACGATGTTATTGGCCAACACTCATAGAAAAAAATGTATTTACAGCCCTTTAAAGCACAATATGTAATTTAAAACCAAAGATGATCGTAGAGTGTTGTGTAGGGAGGCCTTGGTTGAAAAAAGGGCCAGCTCTGGCGGTGTTGTGTGCAGAGCCAGACCTTTGAAGGAAACAACCAGAGTCACATCTAGGCTACGCAGGTAACCTCCCATTATCGGAAGTTTTTTGTTCCGTAATGTTGACTGCTGACTGGAGCTGGAGGAGAAAATGTCTTTTACTTCATGAACGTAGAGTTACAGAGAGGAGGGGGGAACTAGAGGAGATTGAACCAGAGTCTCTGATGAGTGCTGGGTTCACTCAGAGTCGACCTTGATGACAAACACATACAAACATCCTCTGCGCGTCGTTGCTGGCTAGCTTACGGCTAATGTTTAGTCAAGTTGTAGCAGCAGGAGACAAAAGGAAACGTACCTTAACTTTGTAGCAAGTTTATGGATTTATCTGGGTATGAATGTAATTTTTATACATTGCAACATAGAATTCTTACATCTTAAAATCAGCATAGAACATTTAAATACTTATTGCAGCACCAGCTGTCCAGAAACGTATCTTTAAATCAGCTCTTTCTGAATACTGGTCGTCAGAACCCATTTCTACTCTGTGAGTCATTCCAGGATTTTAATGATGCTTTCTAAAACTGTTTATTTGCAGAGTGCATCTCTGCTTTCATCGAAGGTTAAAAGTATGAACTGTGACAGCGCTACCTGACAGTGGCAACTTCTCAATAAAGTATCATTCTTCTCCTTTAACCCTTTATATGCACATTATTGTTGGTAATATTTGGAAGGTTTCCTTAAAGTGTACTTGAGGGAAATTATAACAGTTTATGCAGGAGTGGTGAAAAGTACATTTACATATTTAATAAATTAAGAAGCACTCATTGTGTTATGTCACATAATATAAGCACTACCTTATAGGTAACATCAGTAATGTATTGTCAATGTCTTTGCTTCTATATGCTCTCTCTCTTTCTCTATATGTCTCTCCCTCGCTCTCCTCGCCTGCAGCTACAAAACCAGGAATAGATTGGCACCAATTTATATTTCCATTTCATTTTTTTTTCTCTATTTTGTTCCCTCCTTCTTCTTCTTCTTCTTCTGCTACTCTGCTCATCCCTCCTGCTCTCTCTACTTATTAGCTTTATAAGGCCCATTGTGGGGTTGCCATGGTAACAAGTGGCTTACGGAGACAGAGAGACAGAATCAGAGAAAAAGAGGGGAGTGTATATGTATGTGGATGCAGGAGGCAAAGAGTTACAAGATTCAAAGGATGCCAGTGAAGAAAAAAGAGAGTGGGTGAGGGAGAGAGAGAGAAAGAGAGAATGAGAGTCTAACGTTGCAGGGAGGAGGAGGAGGAGGAAGAGGAGGAGGGGTGATGAACGAAAATCAGGAAAATGGAGAGAATGAAATGTGAGATTTCAGGGGGTTGGATGGAGAAACGAGGACAAGAAAGTGAAGGGAACACTCCCCCCCCCCCCCCCTGCACACCATAAAAGGTCTTTCCTTCCTTCCTTCCTCTCCATATCTGTCTCTCTGCGTCTCATTCCTCTCATTCTCTTCTTAAAAAAAAATGCTGAACCGCGCATCGAAAAACCAACCCAACATTTATACAATAAAGCTTCGGCCCTGCAGCGGAGTACGCAGGTGTCAGCCACCTGCGTGGGCGGTCGGATGAAAAAGAGGCCTATTTATAACCCGATCCATCGCCGGTGCTGCTGTTGATGCTTTCGGAACTACGGTTTGCATAATGTTGGACAACGCTCGGGAAGATATTTCCCCCCCAGTGCCCTCGGTGCAGAGTGCCAAATGCAGTGCAGGGTTATGCAAAAGCGGTGCAACTGCAGACGCAGTTGTCCTCCATGAATTATGCAGCGCCCCCTGCGACAAGCCGGTTACAAGCAGGCACAAGTCTGCAGGTCCGTGTTTACTCATCTGAAAGGTGTGAAGTTGCTTCATAGATTCTGATACACACTTAATGTAAATGAAAACACAGATTTAGCTTATAACGCACTCTTGTAGATCACATATCACACTTGTGTTCGTGTTATTTTTTTATGTAATTTAAAGGGAGATCCCGCTGTTTATCAACCTGGGTTTTATTCTCTGGTGTTGTCCATTATGACTTTTGGTCATTTTAACATTAAAAGCAAGATTATGTAACATTTTAACTTAAAATCGCAGCTTCAAAATCATTTTGATGTTACAGTTTCTTATAATAGGGTGAATGGTGTCTCTGTCGCAGCTTTTCAGCATCATTTAGCTCTTTTGTTTTGATTTCACAGACTGAGCCGTTCTGCTTTGATCTTTTCCACTCTCTAAACATTATTTCTAGAAGCAGTAGGCAGCCGTTTTCGGAAAATAAAGCTCAGATAAACCCTCTATGTACCACCTGCCAGGCACCAAACTGCAGGCATACTGAGAGAGTGACTAGCTGGTTAGCTTAGTGAAGCATTTAGCAGACTGACTCAGGTGTAAGCCTGGCCGACTACTTCAGTTGGGAGTTCCCTCCTGACACTGTTTTGCAGGGACGTCTTGGCCACATCCTCGGCTTCGCTGATCGAGATGATTGTGAATGAATTTGAAGAAAAAATGAAAACAAGTTAGAGTTGTTGAACTGTCGGCCACAGCTGTAGTCTCTTGTCCTGTTTTGTGATACTACTCCAGAACACACACAAGCTAAATCAAAGGCGAGCCACAGCCTCGTTTAAATTACCCAAGACATCGATCCACTGTGCAGTGCAGCTTGCTACGTTAACTACAGGGGTTAGCAGTAGTGGACTACTTTCTGACTTTGGCTTTAGTTGGACTCCACTTCAAGATCCTTGCTTTGATCAACATCAGTCTCGATGTTGTCCATGCTGTATATACATATCTATATCAGAGTGCAACACATTTTATCTGCAGGAAAAAGCCTTTATTTCTCTCTGACTAAGACTCTTGGATCGACATATATGAGACTCTGTTTTTCGCCTCTGGTTTTCTGACATACAAGCAGATTTTCAGACACCTGCTTCTGAATTACCATAAGGAAATTGAGTTCTCTTCAGTTGTCGTGGTCAGAAAATCAACCACCTGAGCAAACAAAAGACTTAATACTCCCTTCATAATGCAAATGGCCACAGAGGGCCTGAGTGATCGATGAGCTCTAACAGTTAATGAGCCGCAAATGGCAAAGCGGTCCGCCGCTCCGTGTGGGTTCGGCGTGAGTGACTGCGGCACCGGCTTCGTGTTTACTTGAAAGAGTTAAGTTCATTAAAACCTCTGTCGATTAATTGAGTCCTTTTGTTTTCAAGCATCACACAGTTCAGATGCACCCTGACATCGGCTCACAACTACAAGCCCATTCTTCCACACAGATGCACGATGGGTCCGTCAGCCCGCTGCGCTCGATCATTAAATCACGCTCAAAGTCAGCAGCGGCTCTGCTCGCGGCATTGATCTGTTACTCACACACACACACTTGTGTTTTCTTTTTCTTAAATCTTCCATCCAGTTGACACCCTCCGCTCTGTCCTTTTGCTCCTCATATTTGGAGCCATTTCTTGTGTATGTGTCTGTGCCAGCATGGCATGAATCCCAATGAGATAAACATGCTATTAGATATTTGATTATAATTACGGCTAAACAGAAGCAGAAAAGCAGTCGTGCTAACTCCAGACTCGTTCCCATCTTATATATAATGATAGAAATTTTCCCCTGCAGTTCTACCCCAGGTCGAATGAATTTGCACCACCTGTGGCGTGGCAGAAAGCAGATGTGATGAAATTATAGCTTTGCTATCTGCCCCTTTTTCACTCGAGGATGAGAAGAGATCAAGACTGAAAGCTTTTATGTCACATTTGATTGGTGGGAGGAGGAGAAAGGTAGAAAACATTTGGCAATCTTCTATTGTATGTAGTTTTGTTTGTGACAGATTTGTGGGCGTTAAATCGTACTGACTCATATTTCTAATATTCTGTCCTCGTGTAAAATGATCACAGAGTTGGTTTGCAGTCTTGCAACTTCGGACCTTGTTGGTCTCTGTAGTAAAATGGCCATCTCCAAAATGTCCTGCCCGCAGAGATGAAGCTTTAATTAACACCACAGTGTCATTAATGAGCGCGATGTGTTTTGATCACACATTCTGCGTGCTTGTATCATTTAGTTTTCACCTTGGGCAGCTGTGCTAACAGGACAGTGGCGCTTGTTTGATACGGGGGCATCATCTGAATTTTGTAGCCACACTGCGCGGCTCTGAGGACGGCAGTGTCACTTGGTCCGTTACTTTTTTTTCTCCTAATTTTTCATTTGTCTGGTACTTTGATTTATGACTACTTACCTGCAAAACTGATGAGATTCCCATCAGCTGAACTTTTTTATTAATTCCTACTTAGTTAAAGCAACATTGTGTCACATTTTGACCTTGAAATAACATCATTTTATTGCTACAGTGGCTTGTAATAGGGTCAATGGTGTCTCTATCACTTCAGTGAGAAGGTCGGATCACAGCTTTACATACATGTTTACTTCAAGATGCAACTTTTCAACACATAACATTGTCAACACCTTCATTACGTCTGACAAATTGTTACAGCCCTGGAATTTGTATTTATGCCAGTGGCGTTGCACTCAGAAACTGTAGGGAGCGCCAAATCGCTCATTCAATGTTATACTAACGTGCTACAATTAGATCAGGAATAGAGTAAACATACCTGCTTGACAGCATGTTACAGCAGCATTGTCATCGTGAACATGTTGGCACGCCGATGTTAGCCCCTCAGCTCGAAGCACCGCCATGCCAGAGTGCAGCCTCACAGGAGCCGCCTGCATGTCGGGAGGTGACGGTGACTCATGTTTGGAAGCTCTCGACACAAAAGAGGCTCACACAGACTCCCAGACTCTAAATACAAAAAAATAAATAAATAGCGGAATTCATTCAGATGTGAAACCGTCTTGGTAGGATTTTGTGTTGAGCATTTGAGAAAGCAGCACGGTTATACTGCATCTAAATGCAATTAGTGCTTTATTTACATCTTTAAATGTGCTGGCACCACACGGTGCAAGGGTAAAACCTACTTCAGAGCTTTATGGTATGGTGAAAGAAAAGACAATGTGACCCCCGACTTTGAAAGCACTGCAGTTTCCTGAATAGGTTTTGAGGTCACACTCACCAATAGTCGTTGTTGTCTTGGAGGCTGTTCATGGCAGCAAAACCATTTCCTAATTTTATTTGCATGTCGTTTAGAAAAACATTACTTTGATGGTTTTTATTGATATTAACCATTCTGTTTTCCAGACCAATTTTCTCTTGGTCACAGGTGGAGAGCCTGCCTCCATCTTTGGTTGGCTGGCCATGAAAGCACCACAGGGACACTGACAAAAATGAGTTCAGGATGTTCTATGCTTGACAAAATCTAATGTGTTGCATTTCATTAATATATTACATGTTGTCAACGAACAAAACTAGACCAGACCTGCCGTTTCCCTTTGAGCTGATTGAAGCCCAGAGACGCTACTACTGCTGCAAACACATATATACATGCATCCCACACACTCAGCCACATACAGACAGTTAATTAGTGTCACCCTCATATCACGTTTAACTCTCACTGCGTGTCTCTGTCTCACACACACAAATGGAATTTCAATGAAGACAGTGAGTGATTGCCATCACTCTCGACTTCAGGAGAATCTAAAAATGGGTTACTATATGAGAGGGGCCAGTTGCCGTGGCAATATGCTGTGCTTTACTCGAATCAGGAATGAAAGTGTAAATTCAATATCTGCAGACTGGCCCCCTCGCTGCCTGAAGGCCGGGGTTCAGATACATACAGGCAATCAGACATGAAGTGAAGCTCTCAGCAGGGAGTCTTATCTCTCTGGTGGTGAGGAGCGGGTGGGGGTGGCGGTTGGGACTGACTGACCCGTTTGCACCTGTTAGTGTGACGCTTGCTCTGGTGTTGCTGACCTGAGGCTACACGTCAGAACACATAGGAGTCACAAATTGAAAAAAAAACAAAAAAGAGGATAGGGAAATAATCTGGGCAGATTTGCACTTAACATTACAATGAATTATAGTAGATGTCGAGATTATACACGTATCTCTGTGTGATTACTTTTTAGATCCTATGGAAAGTATTCTTGAACAGAAAATTATTATTATTAATTTTATTCAATCAAAATTAGAGCAGACAGTTCGTACATCATATTAACCAAACAGCTATTACCTTATCATGTTTTACAACCCAAGGTGATATAAATGTGTGAAACTCATGCAAGAATTAAACCTTTAGTTTAAAGGTGCACTATGTGAGGATTGGCCTCCTGTTGAATTTATACCTAGAACAAGTTAAACATCGCCAGAGCAATTGCTAACTTCTGCTAACTGTAACTCTATTCAAATGGCCTTTGACGTTGACGTTTCCAACAACACCTGAAGGCAGCACGTCTACAGCTCTCACATATCACTCATTGAATGTCTTAACACTTCCTCAAATCAACGGTCCAGACTTCAGGTCCTTTCATCGCCACAGTCCTACAGTATCAGCGGATTTGGTCGCCTAGCCTAGCACCAACCATTGGCTAGCTCGGCGCCTGAGGCTCAGGGAGCTGATAACGATTTACCCAGGCCTGTGGCGCTCAGGAAATAGGGCTCAGTCTTAAATCTCTGGGATGACTGACAGCTCCGATATTACTCTGTAGTTTTTAATAACAGTCAGTGTGGCGCCACAAGAGACGAAGCGATGAACACAGCGCTATCAGATGTTTGGATCATCTCCCGGCCCCTCCTGCCACCGATCACACACACACACACACACAGAGGAAAACATCGAACAACAGAGATAGCATGTGTGTGGTATTTATAGTGTTTGTGTGTCTGTCTGCATTCACCCGCTCACTGTTCATTTGAGCCGTTTTCGCCTTCTCAACGATGAAGCAATTCAAAGTGCTTTACGTAAGACAGAGCCGCATTTAGAAGAGATATAAAAGAAACACGCGGCGAAATGAAAAAACAGACAAATATGATTCTAAAAAGAGTAAAATGGGATAAAAAGATTAGGCTCAAATAGAATAAATCTGATCAACACTAGAATAGAAATTACAGCGCGCTGCAAGATATGAAGAGATGTAACTTAATAAAATGAAGTAGGTAACGAAGTCTTAAGCACTTATTTAAAATAATTGAGAGTTGGAGCAAATCTCGAGCTTTTATGGGAGTTTATTCCAGATGTGGTGCATGAAAACTGAAAGCTGCTCCTGCTTCCTTAGTTTTTAAGTTTTTCAATAGCTGATAGGATCAAAATTGTGTCACCGTTTTAATCGGACGTAAAGACAATAGACCCCTCAGTTTTGTTTTGTCCGGCAAGCTGGTTTGGTTTGTTTCACGTCTTTGTGGATTAAAGTTCAAGGGCTCCTAACACAGGAGTGTTTGTCAGCCTGTCAAGAGCAGCTCAATTATGAAGGCAAAGTCTCTCTTTATAGATGCATAATACATGTGAAGATTTCACCACCCGCGTCCAGCTCCTCGACACTGTTTTATTTATTTGTACCAGCGTAGGATTTCTTCATGGTGCTTTGTTCTTTTCCTGACTTTCTTTACCTTATTAGGAGCAAAGGCATCAATAAAATGTGGAATTTCAGTGCTGAAATTATCCAGAAGGTCACCTACTAAGACGCGAGTGGGAACAGGTGTGGAAGGTAAAGACTGGATTAATAATTCATGGGTGTTTTCAGTGATATACAGTTTTCTGATCGAGCCTGTTTCTGGGTGTTTGGTGGGGTCACTGATTGACACAGTGGGAGAAAGAAGCAGCGTATTGGGGGGAGTAGAGGTTGGACGGGCACCTTGTCCAATTCCTTAATCTCTACTCTTACTTTGTTATCCCCAAGAGGCGATTTGTGGAGGACTGATGAGGCTTTTTGGTGGCTTATAAGGCTCATGAGCCCGGGCAGGAGGGAGCTGTTCTCTCCTCTTGTCGTCTTTGTCATCAGCGGGGCTGGTGTCACAGAAATGTGCTCGGTTCGTGTGGCGGCAGACGATTTGGCGCTGACAAGTGGGTGAATTTTCAATACGAGCGTTAACCGGCGCTTCCGTTTTATCAGTGAATCCTCAAGCGGGTGAGGCAGTGAAAGGGGGAGGAATTAGCAGACTGATCCACGCGCTGACATTGAGTGTGGCTCCGAGGCTGCGGCGTGTCGGGGTGAACCAGCACTTTCATCCCGGATCTGCTCGGGATGAAGATGCAGCGAAACATCGACTTTGCAGAATTATGTTGCAACAGGAACCTTTTATTAGGTTTTTTAGTAGAAACCCAACTTCTAGTGTTCCCCTGTGCCACTGTTTGGGTTGAACGGCTTTACTGTAACACATCAAACCACGCGCTCATCTCCCCAGCTTCTCTTCCCTCCCTTTTTTGACATATAACCTCTCAGCTCTGTATCTCTACTTATTAATCCATCTCCCACCTGCCCCCCCTCATCATCATTCAATCCTTCATCCTGTCACTCCCTTATTTCTCCAGCCACTTTCCCCGAGCTCTCATTCGCTCCTCTGTCTCTCTTTCTCTGCCTGTCATTCATTGTTGTGCGCGCCTCGCCCGCCCACTCACTTTCCCCCTCGTCCTCGCTTGCCGTTCATGAAGCCGCCTCGCCTCCTTTTCAGGTTTGCTGTATTGCTACAGTTTGTACCTCCATAACTCTTTTTGCCCTTCCATATAAACTCTGTTTTCCATTCAGGCAGATAATGGTCTTAACCATCTTTATTTCACCTCCACCAGGTCCTTTCTTCTCCATTCTCCTTTTTTTCCTCTTCCCTGAAGCAAATATTTCTTAAAGAGTCAAGTGTGAAATGAAAGGAAGTGGATGTACTAAATGGATACATATATTTTTCTATTTGCAGATGCATCCTCCCTAAGCACCCTCTAAAAACTGTTTACTTCTGTTGTCACCTACACCCATTTCATCATGTTGCTGTATTAAAGGTTCATTTAGTGTCGCGTTTCCTTATTCCCCAACGAAATTAAACCTTAAAAGTTATTGCTTGCAGGAGAAAATGAAGAAAAGTTACTCTGGAAGAGCTTTTACTTTAAAGGCCATTATTAGCTGGTTAAAGACCAACGCATGTCTCAGTGCAATATAACACACTAACTGTCAGCAGGTTATATCAAGATATCACAATACTTTAATTTTCAGCGTGCTGTTGCTTGTTACTAACGTCCCGCAATGCCGCGCACGAAGGAAATCGAGGAGCTGCTCACAGCTGTAAAACATTTCAGTAATATGCAGAGGGTGGCGAAACAGCTGGAGGATGATCTTACAAAACAAACTTTAAAAGAATATTGTTATTTGTGAAGTTTAATTAGCAGTGTTATTCTAAAGTCCTCGATTGGTTGATGCTCATTGGTGCATGTTAAGACCTTTTTCGTGACATTCTCACATGTGACAGCAGGATGAGCCAGTGTAACTAATAATGTTAATTATGACTGCATTCCACATCCAGTTCCAGATCTTTGATAACGCCCAGCGGTGTTCGCTGTCGTGTATTACCACGGTCCCTGAATGGAACAGCGCCGTCGTTAATGTTATTATTTACACTCATGCTTTTCTTTCTAAATTAGGAAACGTCTCAGTTAAAATGTCTGTTGTGATGAATCCAAATTGCATTCATATCTTGTATACTAACTACAAAAACACACTGACAGTTGGTATGTATTACATATTGTGTTAAATATAGTAATACAGTAGGGACTCTGCACAAATGTATGCATGCATTTCCTCTGTCTTTAAACTGCACACTGCAGAGCCACAACAAAAGATTACAGTAGCTTTGTCCCGATCCCACACTCGACTCTAGAAACATTCTCACTCCCAACTCGTCAAATCCGGCAGCTTGGTCAGTAGTCTTAAGCCTCAAACTACGAAACCCTCCTACCCCTCTAGTTTAAATGTTACAGATGAATGGCTCTGCAGTTAAATTGGCAACAAAATGTTACATGCTATGACAGGTAAGACTTTCAAAATAAAGCTTGCTGACAAACAGGTAACATACTACGACAAAGTGGTACTATTGGACTGTTATTAAAACATTGTGAAACTGTTGTAGTTTGGTTAAGTTCATGGAAAGAACATCAAGGCAGGCAGCTTGAAATAAGAAAATCAATGATGGATTTCTAGAGAGAGAGAGAGAGTACATACTGTGTGTTGTTTCCGGTTGCTGTTGCTGAATGATGATGATGATCTACATTTTTTTTCCCAATGTGCTGTTTTTGTAATTAGAGCACATTTATTGTATGACAAACTTGTGTGGACATATGGCAATCAATCTGTGACTTTGGAATGACCACTGCTCATTAAAATGCACCAAGACACAGAAAAAAATTTTACTTTCACAGACTTAATACTTATTTTTAGTGCTTGTGAGCTAATTCGTTCTCGTTACCTTATCAATGCATGTCGTGTGTACCCCAGGAGTGATGAATCAAAAGCAGTTTATGTATGAGTAGGTGCCAGAATGGGAGAATAAATGGTGTTAAGGTACATCGCATTAAAGCTCAATCTCAGATCTAATCTCTCCCACCCACTCTCTTCTTCTCTGCCTGTCTTCCACTGATGGGTGGGCGGTGGGAGGATGTACACAGCTGAAGGTTTTGCCTCTCACAGTTTATCAACTTGAGGAAGTGATGACTGCACACATCACTGCTGCAGTCAGTCAGTCAGTCAGTCAATAACATAAATAGATGAATAAGTCCCCTGACTTTATTAGCAGGCCAGATACTCACTGATCCTTAACTTTCATGGATTTAATTCTGTACCTGTGAATATAGAGACACACTTATTTATTTTCTTTATTTGTTGCACAAGCAACCCGTACATTACTGCAGTTGTTTGTTGAGATGAACACGACTTATCCAAATACCGATCGGTTTCCGGGGCTGAGTGGCTGCATGCCACAACACGTGTGTATACCAGTGTGTGTTTGCGTACGAGTTATGCAATAAAAAAATGCAGGAATGCAGAGTGATGCTGCCGCTACTGTTTCACCATCTGATCTTAGACACTGACACTTTACTACTGTACCGCATTTGTGTACAGTACGTACAGTGTGATGGTTCCTTAGTTTGAGCTGATGTTGCCTCGGATGCCCAGGTAAGAAAGACACACACACACACACACACACACACACACACAGAGGAGAGGCGAGTCAGTGAAGCGGGCTGCAGAGTTATAGGCTCAGGAATGGATCAGTGATGAAGGTTAAAGCTGCGCACAGAGGAAGACTATCGATTGTTTGCAGGGGAAGAACAAGCGAAACAAGAGTTTTCCTGCTTGAGTTGAGCCAAATTACTGTTCTGCTGCATTTTCATTCCAATAATTATGGCTGGCACAAGTTGCCTTATGTCGATATTCTCATCAGCTCGACTGATGTAAGGTTTGTTGCTCTGCCTCAACTCAAAACTTCAAAAAAGAAAACTCTCAGACCTTTACTTCGACACTCACAGATTAATCAGCTCTGCCTCTCTAATGTTTCTTCCTGCTGTCTAGACACGACACAACACACACACACACACACACACACACACACACACACACACACACACACACACACACACACACACACACACACCNNNNAAAAAAAAAAAAAAGTGGGAGAGATGCTAATGCTGGGGCTCTCTGTTGCCATAGCGACCAACTGGCTCACCTGTTGCCAACGGTTCTGTTTTTTTAAAAACAGCGGAGAAGCATTGAGAGAGAGCGGTAAAGGACTGCATGACAGGAGCAAATACAGAAAGAGCAGAGTTTAAAAATATCACGAAGGTATCGATGCCTTCATGGTCACGTTGAAATGTAGGAATTCTTTGTGTGATGAACCAAACCCAAAGAGATTTTTTTTTTCTTACAATTTAGAAAACTGTGCAGACAAAGCAAATAGAAGTTAAGTGCAGAGATCAACACTATTCATGAGGATCTTTTCGCCACTTAGTCCGTTTATCCTGTTGAATATTGAGGATTCATCTTAACTAAAGAGCTTTCAGCTTATGTAGGGAAAAAATATATATAATTTCAGTGGAAGTAGCGCTTCAGGATCAGTCTGGTTTCTATCCCTCATTACCTGAAAACTGCTAATGGCTTTTTGATCATTATAACCAAAGCAGAAAGTTGAGGCACAGCGACGTTCACATTTCAAGTGGCTCTTCATTCGAGGACCGACGTTTTAATATTCTTCCATTTTTTTCCCACTTTTATTCCTCCACAATGAGAGGAGCTCGAGCATCTGCTGTTTTAATCACAGCGAACGATGCCAGTTAGTCACTCTTATGCGAGGGACTCTGGCAGACTTATATTTTCTTATGCAAATCTCTGCTCGCATTATGTAATTGTTTCATATGGAAATGTGTTGGGGAACAGTCATGGGGTGGTAGCTTAAACTGGCTGAGAACAGTGTGTGTGGGGTGAGGAGGTGGCAGGCAGCAGGACTCGCTGGTCAGATAACTAGATTGTTAATTCAGTGAGAGTGGGGGCACAATGGGGCTACTTGCAATTACTCAAGTGACAGCTTTGATTACAAGAGTCTAGTTTGCATTAATTTGAGCGTGGACAGGCACTGTTTCGACTCATTCTTGAGACGGACGTGATTGTGAGACTGTTGAGGGTGTTGATTCTTATCAGTGGCCTGGTGCACGGTCTTAACACACAGCGGCAGGAAACAGAAAAAGGAGAGATCCGGGCTTGAGACACAAACACACAGCTTTCTTTCCAGCTACTAAGAGAGTGTAAGGAGTTGAGACGCAATATTATGTGATGAGAGAGTTTAATCGGCAGATGGCTTATTGAGCTATCTATGATTTTGTCATTCTGATAGTCAGAACTGTACTTTTACGTCTGTCTTTTCTGTCCAGACTACATCCACCTCATCTGTCCTTTGTTTCTCTTCCAGATGAAATTTCTTCCATTTTTTTCTTTACATTTGTTGTTAGTGATATTATTTTATTAAAATAAGTGTCAGATAGATGTGATTTTCTTCCAGTTGGTCAGTGACAATTCAAATATTCAGTTTCCTTATAGCTCTGTTTTTGGTCTCCACCAGCTCACAAGGGAAATCTCTGGCTTTAAGTAACAAAATGCTCCAATTTCTCCCTGTAGTTGCTCACTTTGGTGGTCTGTAGTTTGGGACTGGGCAGATAGCATACAGTGGGTATTCATTTCCTGTATGTGATTTAGTCCTTATGAAGCCTTCCATCCGTCTTTCTCTCTCTAATGCTTATTTTACACCTTTATTAATGATTCTAACTCCCTGAATCTGGCATTAAGTTTTAGTCACACTGTGTTAGGAGGGGCTGTTCCCCCGAGGATTTCAGCTTCAATCTTAATCTCACTGGAACATAATGTTACTTCTTTGCTACAGTCTACAGTCTTTTTGGCACGGAGTTGAAGATTCATCATTCTGAATTTAAGCGTGTCACCTCTTTGGCGAAGTGTAATAAATAATCCAGGAAGAATAGGAATAAATAATGCACCTCTTGTTTTGCATCTTGTATCAGACGGACGACATCTTTTTAACATGCAAGACAACCGCTGTGCCCCCGAGTGTGACTTTTTTTCGCGGATGTGAGCATAAGCATTTGTAAACTGACAGGCGCAAGCACACGCACACAGACGCACACTCTGACAAGGAGCGTGCATCTACAATTACACAAACGCTAATACACGGAGAATCAAAGGGAGCTTTCAGCGGCTTTTCTTCCACCCCGCTGATCGCAGACAGTGAGTGGGCCATGAAAGCCTTCCCTCAAAAAAAGAAATCCCAGTCAGCGGTGTAAGAACGTCTGCCCTGATGAGTTCATGCGTACATGCACAAGTTCAGACACCCAAACACACAGTTTTGCACTCAGACAGCGAAGGAGCAGAGGTGTAAAATCCAAGTCAGGAGTTCTTTTATTTTTCCTCGGAGACGCAAACAGCTTTTCAACAGGGAGGCAGAAGACGTGTCGCCTCGTTTCTTATCTTCCGATTTGCAGCTTTGGTTGTTTTGCAGTATTTTTTTTAGGCCCTTTGCTTTCTCTCTGTTCTGTTGTGTACCGAACATTTCGTTCTCCATATTGTGTGCTTTGTTTGTGCAGTGAATGCACTTTTCTGATTCCTCTCCTGTTTTTCCTTGTAGAGTTAATTTATTAGTGTGTATCATTGTTGTGAGAGAGGCATTTTTCACGAATCTGCATGATTTATTCCTTATCAGTCAATGATTTTATTTTTGTTTTTGTGTTTCCTCCTTGCAGACGACGGGTCGTACCAGCGAGACCCGCCTCCTCCTGCCCCCCTCTGCTCTTCCTCCACCTCCAACACTCTGTTGGATGATCGCAGGAAGAGTCACATCCCAGAGGAGTTTGCAGGCCTCCTTCATGGATCTTCCCCGGCTTGTGAAACCCCTGAAACGCCTTACCACCTCTATAACCCCAAACCCCGCAAATATGCCTCTACAGACGTCCAGAGCGGCCTGCTGCAGACCCCGGAGTTCAGCATCGTGATCGGAGGAGGACCCACACAGGTCTTCTCCAGGACAGGGGGCGAGTCGTCGCCTCAGTCAACTGCCATCGACCCCCACAAGCCACAGGTGGTGTACCGCACTATCTTCCACACGAGGGTCAACCAGGACCAGGCCCGACCCAGAAACTGCGAGCAGGTGGATTCAACTCGTGGCTGGTCTACTCTGGATCGCCCACCCTCCTCCTACGCTGGTCAAAACGGGGAAGTTCCAGGGTTAACAGGAGGTGTGCCCAAGGGAGGTTCATCGGTTGCTGGCTACGAAGAGAGAGCTTGCACCCTGGGAAGGATGAGGTCGATGCCCCGCAGTGTGTTGGACCTGCAGCTGTCCAAGTCTCTGTCCAAATCTGATTCCAACCTGGTAGCTGTGTCTCCCATACAGGTAAGTTGTTTCTGACATGTCATGTCATGTCTTAGTTTTCCATCTTCTTTTTGGATTGGCTCATCTCAAATGACTCACCGATTATCTGGTAATGTGAAGGGTTTACAGATCTAGTCCTGAGCCTCTTGCACTGCTCACAGACTCATGCGGGCCGCCCTGATGATATCAAATCATCATGTTTGATATTTCTGATTTAGAATCTCGGTCATTATGTATTTTTTCTGAGCCGCACCAAAACAACTAATCGCAGGGCAGCTGAGACTGCTGCCAAGCAATAGAAAAGAAAGAACAGAAAAGTCTTGTTTACTATGACTCATTTGACCCTCTGCTCTCTTTTTTTTCTCACTGCAACGTGTTATTACAGCATGTTGTTGCACTTCACTGATTTCCATTTTGTTTATGTCTGCTTACCCAGAGCGATGCTGCAGAGTGGTGTTCATTAATATTGAACCTAATGTAGCGCTGCACCTCTTTTGGCCGTCAGTAACAAACCAGCCAAGTGTGAAGCAGATCAGATGAACAGTTCTCGAAGGACGTGCGTCACAGACAGACAGACAGACAGACAGACAGAGATTCCTCAGTTATAGTTAGACATAAAAGAAATGAAAGCGCTAACAAGAGCATGGTTGTTGAAAAGAGCCCATCATTTATGTTGCCTTATAAAGGCAAGTTAAAACTTTAACACTGTCTTTTTTTGCTCTGCTGCTCTCTCGCTCTTTCAAATCTTTTACATAAGAGGCCAAGTGTAACACCAAATTCTCTTTTTTACTGAAAGTTAACAAAAAAAACTTTACATAAAACTGTAGGTCAGCACGAGATCTAAGTTGAAAGAAAATGCATTTATTGTAAATATTCAGTTGTATGAATTATGCAGCCGTGGAGGTAGTTTGCATCTTGCTGCATCATGTAGTGACTTCGGAAACGGCACAGAAACCGGTCCAACCAATTAGATAACTCACTAAACTGGGCCACAGTGCTCCCTGCTGCGCTGCACATTTAGAGACTTCTTCTTTAATTCATAGTAAATAAATCATAAGCTGAATACATAGTCTGTTTGATGAAAAATGCCTCATTATACTGTGGATGAAAGTTTGATGAGTACTGAGGACTCTCTCGATGGTTTTTAGCATCAGTTGTCCGCATTTTTAAGGTTAAAAATATTTGGCAACCATTGTCTGACGTTTTATTATGCTCGAAAACAATTTGGGCTTTGTCTCGTCCAGGAGGAGCACAGCTGGGGGTCCGGATCTCGTGGCCAGGGGCCTGGAAGTCCCAGCCCGGGAGAGGGTGCCAGCCCAGGGGGAAGACTGGAGAGGACGCCTTCTTTCACCGCCGAGTGGGAAGAGGTGAGAAGAGCTTTTTCTTGACATGTACAGGAGTTCAAGTTCAATTGTGATATTAAAGGAGGGTTAATCAGCCGCTTTACTGTGACACTACATAGATTTTTGTTGTAAAATCCGTTTAAACCAGCACGCTTCTCCAAGTGAACCGTCTCTGCAGGGGGGGCAGTGAAATCCTCTGCACCCACAGCAGTGAGCTGCTTCAGTTTTTTCCTCCCTTTGAAATCCACTCGACTGCTACAGTGCAGAAGGAGCCCCGGTGCTAATTTAACATCTTTCCACATTGATTTTCTTCTGTAAGCAGCACTGGAGCTCCAGGGAAGACCAGATATAAAACAAGAATGCAGTTTCTGTTATAGAGGGGAGTGAGAGCAAAGGGAGTGAGAGCAAAGGGAGTGAGAGCGGAGGTCGCTGCTGCTGTTTGAGTTTTGGTCTCGGTGTGTTTGTGCCCGGGGCTTCTTCAGCATTAACGGGTCTTGACACAGACGTGATCCATTGACTGGGCAACACCGTTGGATCTCGCCTCTTTATAAACTCTTTGGGGTCACAGACACATTAGCTTCTGCTCAATAGCTGCAGACAACACACACTTTTGCAAACTGATGCGTACAGAAAACTAAAAATCTCAGACTCTTTTATTCTATAATGAATCTGTCTCTATTTTTAACATATTGCTAATGCATGTGAGTTAAAGGTGCATTTTTGTGTGCCTCTCCGCATTTAGATGTTCATTAGTGCCTCAACACAGCTCATAACTTGCTGATGGTGATGAATTACCATATGGAATTTCCCATAATTCTCAGCAATTAAGGTGACCTTTCCTGTTTAATTGCGTGCTACGGGAGGATGAGATAACACGGCTTCAGGGAAGCTGGAGTGATATATGGGGAATATCAGAGGAGAAGAAAAAAAAAAGTTGTTCTTTTTGCATCCCACGCTCAGGAAGGAGAGGCATTATTAGCAAGAGGCGAATCACGAGGGATGTCGCACAACACTCGATGATGTGAAGATATCCATACTCATTAGTGCTACAGGCGTAATTAAGGTAGTTTCTGTATGTTACAAATGTGTGCTTTCATCAGATCAAATCCATTTTATTTCTAAAGCACAAAATCACATTGCATCAGCGGGTTTTAATCCTTGGAAATTGCTTGGTGTTTCTTTTATTTATAATATTTTGCATCGCCATTGATCTGTGGCAACTTAATCGCTGTATGTTACATGCTGGGATGTTGAAGAAGGACAAACCCAAAACATATGAATAAGCGTTGATGGCATATGTCACAGAGACCTCTTGTGTCGGGTTTAATTTTAGCCATAACTCTGTCCAGTAAGCTCTGTTTAAAGGTTCAGTCCACTTATTTTACACATTAAATTGTGTTTGCCGGTCTTACAGGCATTCTACTGCTACATGAAAATGTATCAACAGTTCAAAAACAAATGATCAATCTCGATACAGCAGAACCAGATAGATCACCTTTTTTATTCCACGCATTCCTCTTCTTTTGTCAAAATCCGGCACCTACATTACCCACAATGCAATTTAGCCACGGAGTCATTTCGCTGTAGGCAATTTATCACATTACATGCAACTTCCTCTGGAGCCACAAATAGCTTAACACTCCTTTTTTCATATATGCAGCAGTACTCCCCGAGACCTGTCGACACACTTTACCAGTTAGCCTTTAATCATCCTCTTTCCTATATCAGTTTGTTTAACCTCGAGGCTGCTTTGTGTGCGGTGACATCTACAGAAATTGCTACCTGTTTGTCGAGCCACAAAGATAAGATAACCTTCATGCTCTGTCAGCTTCCAAACACGGTTTGCATTTGTCAGTCCCAGACCTTTAAACATGGCTCTCAGACCAGTCGCAGCAAAGCCAGTTTCCTCTGACCCGTGGTGAGCCAGCGGTCCTGACAGGTGGATGGATGTGTAGGTCGCATAGTTCAGCGGATAGCAGCAGGTCCAGGGTCAGGGATGACCGGCTGACAGCCAGCAGCCAGACACTAATGAAGCCACTGTAGCTCCCTCCGATTCCACTCTGCCTCTTCCTTCATCTTTTTCCCCCCTCTCTCCGCTCCTCCATGCTTTTTCAATTCACAGAGGGAATGAGTGACATTCAGCGCGCAGGCTGGCGTAATGATCTTGTTATGTGACACTTGAATCCAGAAATAGGGGTTAGCCTTATTACTGGGAAATGACTTTTTCCCTTGCACATGCTATACATCTCTGTAACTCTGGTTCTGTCTCTCCCTCTCTCTCCCATTTGTTCAGATCGACAAGATTATGAGCTCCATTGGGGCTGGAATAGGCAGCGGATTGGACATCAAGGAGGACACCTCAGGTAAAATTCACATGATTATATATGTCTGATCATGGGGTAAATCTGATTTAAAGGATAATTCGTGGTTTATTACATCTTGGGTCTTACTTTAATAGCTTCAGCCAACTTTAATATTGAATATAATAACACTGTACTCGATGTGGGAACAAGTCCAACAGGGCAATAAACTGTTGGATTAACAACCCAATTGCCAGAAAAAACATCCAAACTTGCAGCGTTTCTTTAGGTTCAATTAAAAAATGTCTCTTGTCGTAAAGCGTTGTTGAGGTTTAAGCACAAAAAACACTTGATCAGGGTTAGAAAACATGTTTTGGCTTAAAATGCGTGTTTTGGACTCCACAAATATGCAGTTTTGCAGACATAATTGGAAATGGTCCCAAGGTCTCCTTGGTTTCACACCTTCAGACTTAAACTGGGGTCACTGGCTCTGTAGACTTGTTGCCTGTGACTCCACCTCCATCCCCTCAACCTTCCAATAACTGTCAAGCTATAAACATGAAATGTGAACATCATATGGCACATTTTGTACGTGGACTGACCTGACACATACAAATCTGAACGTATCTGTGGTTTGCTGACATTTAATCATTGCAACAGTCTGAGATTATGCAACATTTTTTTAAAAAGGACTGAACAAATTAGTCATATTATTTCAGCCATTTTAAAGGTAAAACTGGAAATAATGGCCAGTGCAGTAGTTGAGGTCTGTAAACTGTCATGAGTGTTTGCAACAGACTGTTTGATTATCTAATAAAGAGAGTTCAGCGTTGAGCCTGTTAATTAGATAAATTGCAGCATTCCTCTGGAGTAGTCGACGGGGGATCCCCCCCGACTGGGCTTCCAACTAAGACTGGAACGAAATTATTATTTTCATTATAAATTAATCAGCCGATTGTTTTCACCAGTAATCCATTAATTAGTTAGTCTAGGAAATACCAAATAAATGTAAATAAAACTTGAGCCCAAAGTGGCGTCTTCAAATGGCATTTTTTGTCCAATCAACGGTCCAAAACCCAAATCATTCCATTTAAGAAGCCCGAGCCAGCAAATGTTGGATATTTTTGCATGAAAAACAATTGGAATGATGAATCGATTAACAAAATAGTTGGTGGTAAATTTTCTTTCCATCGACTTATCGATTTATGGACTGATTGTTGTGAGTCTCTCAACAATACTAGGGAGAAAATATACGTCATAAAAAACTCATAAAAAGGAAACCAGCGCTGTGCTGTAGAGCGCGGCAGACAGTTGACCCTGGTGGCTGAGTGATGTGGAGAGACCAAACAGGTGAAGTCAGTAAACATCCTCGATGCTCTTTGGTTGACAGGATGCCAACTCTGAGAGGTGGAAAAACTGACGATTTACAATTGTCTCCCTGCCTAACTTCCAATGAAAGCTTCATTCATCATAGGAAACAAAAAGGAGCGATGGCCAAAACTACAAAAAT
>CAEMYA010000162.1:3117651-3178387 GCA_903131615.1 Diplodus sargus | reverse complement strand
AAAATATGAAACATTTAGTGGGTACAACCATCCAAAGGAGTATTTTCTGGCATTCCTTTGGTCAGGTGATTGTAACCGGAGCGCCGTGTGCAGATTTGTCTCCGGGGAGCCGCCATTTAAGCTGCTTTGTGCCCTTAATTTTCCCCTGAACCCAAACTAATTTAGACGGCCGTGTCGGGCACTTGAGAACGCAATAATGGCGACACATTCTGACTCTATCAGCCTGCTTTTAATATCACAAGTCTCCTGGTAAAATCTGTCAGCTGTCTCAAGAACAATTTACTGTCATAATCTTTGCTCTGTGAAGCTTCGGGGGGCCTCGACCCCGGCTTGTTTGAGAACGTCTTAGCTGGATCGTGTTGACTTAGAAAAGTGTCACATTACAAAACATTAATATATTGAGCTGACAGTCTTTTGGGTCGGCTTTTGACTGGAGGAAAAGATTCAAACTGTTCAAAATATCTGAAGATTCGTATATAAAGTTGTTTAAAAATACATGTTTTAAGATAAAATCTTGTCTGTAAAACCTTGAAAGAGTGAAATATTTGAAAACACAACTTTAGCCAGACAATAACCTTTGATTGAGCGCCTCTTTTGGATGGAGCCTTCATATACATATTCATTTCCCTGCAGTGCACTGATCCGCAGACACATCCTGTCTAAATCCACACGGTGGCGCTGCTGCCTCACCGGTTCACTCGCAGCGCCTCGTCTTGGATGCGAGTAAAGTACAAAACAACTGCGTCAAGGCTGCAAATTGCTCTCGTTTCAAGTGAGTCCTCAGAGAGCCCAGAGCGAGGCAATTAGAAACGGATTTCGTTTTGGAAAAGCCACCTTCCCGATGGTGGAGTGCAGATTCTCTGGTCCTTGAGGAACAATTCCCTTAATGTGTTCTAGATGAGTGGACCCTGATATCACAGAGGAGGGTGCCTTCAAATGTGTGTGTGTGACTGTGTGTATTTTCTGTGCTTTGGTTACCTGAGTGCTGTGCTGAGAAAAGGGAAGCATTTGATTTCTGGTCCTGCTGTATACCTTTTTTTACTCTTGATCAGTGGTTGGTTTTGATCCTTTAAATATGAAGCAACATGTTATTTCTGCTCCTCGTGATGGGATGCATGTGGGTAGTTCAATCAAAGAGAAATGTTTGCATTTGTTTAAGTTTTTAATGGAGAAACGACAAGAAAAACTCCAAGATGAGGAGAAAGTCTGAAAGATTAACTTTATTCTGAAACCCCAAATTATGTTAATTTTTTCTTTTGCAGCTTGATAATCGTCTGGTGACCCCCTGGAATAATCCCATGAGTTGTGTGAAGTTCAGCCAGAGTATAATGCCCTTTTCAGATTTGTTTCAGTTTTATTTGAATACTTGTACTTTACAGGCCTGGCGAGGTGTAACTCTGCTATTCCAAAATATAAAAAGCAAGTTTTGTGTCGCAGTGTTTATTGAAACTTAATACCCTTGCGACAATATAAAAGACTTTTGTATTTTAACTTTCAACCTATAATAGAAGAAATTTTAGACATTTTAGATTGAACTTTTGATGATAAAGTTTATTTTAAGACTATAAAATATCCGGCCCCCATCAAACATATACGTATCATATGTCACAAATGTCTTCTAAGCAGAATGTTCAAATTAATTAATTTGCTAAAAACGTACTGACGTACATTTTTTTCAGAATTTCAACTAACTTGTATATCGGCCAACAAACTGCTCTCAGAATGTTTTACTTCCCATTATCGGTACCGGCATCGGCCCAAATAAATTGGTCGGGCTCGAGTAAAAACAACTGCACATCTTTCTGAGAAGAGGTGACTTGAGGTATAAAGTCACACAAATGTTAATAATCAATAATCAAATTAGAGTAAATGTGCTTAGTTACTTTCCACCACTATACTCACTACCTCGTCGTTCATCCTAAAACGGATTGTTCGTGTGACCTCATGACACCTTGATGTGCAGTTAAATCTCATCATATGGCTCAATCCTATCACAGCGTGTAGAAAACTCTCTGCTTCCTCATGCTTGTCTCTGGCATGTGACGGCCTGTTAGTGTGAGTGTGTGTGTGCGTGTCGTTCACCTGCAGGGCCTGACTTGTCTTTGCATTCCCCACTATCATTACAACATGCCAATCCAGGAAGTTTACACACACTGAGTGTGTTCCGAAAACCTTAAAATGACTAATTCTGAGTGTGTGTGTGTGAACAAGGGTCCAAAATAAATTGAGGACAGTCATGAGAGTTCAGCTTTTCTTCTACAGCTTGTTCTCTGTTGCCATGACGGCTACTAGTTACCATAGAGACTAGAGATATGTGCACGTGGTATAAATGAAATGTGTGTGCGCTGGATTGCCTTGTCCTGACACTCCTCCAAATACTCTGAATCCATGTGTGTGTGTGTGTTCCTGTGCTTATCACCTTCTTTGTCACCTTTCCAATTGGACAGATTGTCTCGCATCCCAACACCAGATGGTTCCTGCTGTCGTTAGACACTGCAGGATTCAACCCTATATATCATACAATAATGCCTCTACACACACACACACACACACACACCCATCCATACATCCCGTTTAATTAGTGAAACTGATCTCAGATTCACAAGTTTTCACACCAAGAAGACGTCTGGTCGCAGTCGTCGCACACTCACATCGACGGTTTTTCATACGTGTGTTTTAATATGTGAGGAGTCGGTGCGCTCTCATACCGTACGTGTGAAAAGGAGTGAGTTGTAGCTTTTCATGTGGGTGGATTCGCCTCAGGACTGCAGTGTACTTCAGCGTCCCTGCCTGCCTGCCGATATCGCTCTCTCCTGCAGCCTTATTTGGCGTAGGCATTTCCTGTTGTAGCGCTGGCGATGGTGTGGGAGGCGTCAGGAGAGAATGTGTGTGACCCCCCGAGCGTACCCTGAACCTGTAGCTGCTGTAGAGCTGCAACTGCTGGCCGGCTGCTTCACGACCGACATCCTTACTCGTCAGTCGTTAATGACGGGGATGGATTAATCGCTCTCCTCAGGATCTGTGACAGTGACGGATTATGTTTGTTTCGTTAAGACAAGGATAAAGCCACTGATTTTTCTTAACTTCTCTCTAATGGTATGGTTTGTAAAAGCACTGGTCAGTCTTAAATTTTCATCCAAAATGGCGATGAATCAAAAGTTCGGTGTGCCAGATCTCTGAGCCGAAAGAGTATTAAAGGTTTAAGCATTTCTGATTTGTCCCTGGAGGAGTTTTGTCCTAATTCTTTTCCATGAAAGATCATATTGACGGCAAATTTTCTAGAGCATTTGATAATGAAATGTTTTTTCTAACTCCTACTCAAGTTGGTAAAAGTTCTTTCCTTAGAAAAAGTCTCTTTTTCTAGCATCACTCAAGTCCTCAAGCTCAGAGCTTTTGTTCATGGAACACAATCTTCATTTGCTGTTGCCAAGGCCATTGATAAACTCCAAAGCTAAAATACTGAGCCAACGTCAATGGTTTCATTATTCTATTTCCATAACATTTTGCTATCAACATTAGCCTTATAATGATATATTCAAGCAGAAGACGTATTTGTTGCCGGTTAGTTTAAACCTTCAGTGTTGTTGTTCCTTAAAGACAAGTAGGAGACGTGCACAGTCTTTGGTTTTATCCTGCTGGATCACAGACTCTTGTAAAAAAGACAGAAATAGTCCGAATGACGTCGAGCTTTGTGGATTGGATTTCATTTATGCGACACTTCGCATTCACAGACTTGAAAATATACTCCAACACATAAACACGTGCTCATGTACACACACAAGCGCTGGTGTGATTCCTCCCGTAGTCACTTGATGTTGAGGATATTTTCCATTTTTATGGCTAAAACATCCCACGTGTATCTATATATTATTACACAACTCAGTGATGACATTGCTCTGAACCCCACGAGCCCTAAAGGAACATTGCAAAAGAGTAATTGGGATCAGATAACGTTTTCAGTTTCTCTGCTCTGAGTTACTTCCTGCCAAATGTCTAAACATGTCTGCATCTGTTGGTGAACACATGTGATACCCTGGAAAAGTGGAAGGGCCTTATTAGGGCATTTGAAAGTGTTCAGAAAGTTAAAGTCTCTTTTTATTTTCTACATAATAAATGACCTACAGTTGGAGGACATCCAGGACTTGGACGGGCATCAAACTCTCCTGGTTGAGGAGCTCCCTGATGGTATGAGGGTCGGGACGCTGACCATGAAGCGCAGTTTTCACACGTCACTCCTCATCTGTCTCGTCCCTCATTTGCTTTGCCACAAAAAATGCGCAGCTGTGTCAATGTCTGCTTCTTTGATAATATATCAAAGGTATGAGCTCGTGTGTGTAGGAACGTATGGAGAGAAGTCAAACGTGATTCCCAGAGAGCTTTCACATTCTGTAGAAATCTTTTAAAAACATTTTGCAGTTTGTGTCGGCTCACTTTTTGGATTTTCGGGTCAATTTTGGATGAATTCAACAACTCTGATGGTGCCAAATTACACCAACAATTTATTCACACCTCTGATTGGTTTTTTCACCATAGCAACAGTAGCTAAGGCTAATGGCTCCTGTATTTAGAGGCTTCTATTCAAACCAAAGTAAAATTCCTCCACAGATAAGAATCATTAAGGATATTGTTAAAGGAATAGTTCCACATTTTGGGAAAGGCACCAACAGCTGGTTAGCTTAGCTTAGCACAAAGACGGGAAACTGTCCTAGTCGTTCCAATAGGAAAACTCTAAAGCTTTTTTTTCCTCTAGTAATCTATGTAAGAAATATTTTACATTGAGGTCATATTGTTATTATGATATGGTCTCAATTCAAAGAAACACGTTTACACTCCTTGTGAGCCAGCACGAGCTTGTCTCTGTACGGGCCCAGCGTCGCCATAGTGATGAGATGGAGAGGAGGAGGAGGAGGAGGGAGAGGAGGGGGGGTGTAAACTGGGTAGAAAGAGAGAGAGCAAGGGAGAGAGAGGGAGAGAGGGAGAGGGAGAGGGAGAGAGAGAGTGCGTGTGGAGAGAGAGTGCTCAGGCAGAGACATGGAGGAGATGTAGTCTGGCTGCCGCAAGCTGAAGAAAGAGGAGGAGTTGGTGAGCGCTGGAAATCTGCAGAGTGAGAGTGAGAGAAAGGGAGACAAAAGCTGGTGGTGAGTGAGGAGGCGAGGAGCAAAAGCGTGGCTAAAGAAGAAGAAGAAGAAGAGGAGGAAAAGAAGGAAGACGCACTTGTCTTGGACTGCGAGACAGTGGAGGAGAAGAGCACGAGGAGAGAAAACAGGAGGAGAGCAAACAGAAGGCGACTCTTCAACCTTTTCATTTGGAATAAGTCCAGTCTTGAGGCGAGGTAGGTAAATCCAGGGAATTAGTGATGAAGAGAAAGAGGAATTTCTGTTTTAAAACAAGAAAGAAGGGGCGGGATACGCTGATGATCCACTGATCCTTTTGTTCTGCGCTCGCTGTTTTATTGATGCATCTTTGATCCCTGTGCTCGGCCAGGCTGAGGTGATTACAACATATGAAACGCTTCCATGGCGCTCAATCAACACTGCTGACTAGGCTCATTTACTGGCTGTGCGCGCATGCATGTGTTGTGCGTTCAGTGTGTGGGTGTCTATCCTCGACCCACCTGAGGGAACGAGCAATAAAGCACTCACGCTTTGATAGAACTTTGCTGCAAACTCTCATTATTCCCCGACAGCGAGCAATGTTTCATCTTTTGGTCTCTTCTCTGAGTCAATAATCTGATGGCGAGGACTTCTCTTGACATTGTGTATTGAGTGGTTTTCTGTAACATTTACTCAACCCCTTCCAGAAATTGGACCAACGTCTCATATTTGTAAATGTCACAAGGCTTTGTAAAAGGCGAGTTAAATCCCAAGTCCGATGTCAGCCCAGAACGTGCCAGCTTTTTTTCTTAAGCTCCAGATTGAGTCAAGCGAAGCAGAAAAAAAGGGCATAAAGCTATTACCACGACAGTTAGATACACTTGAATTCAACTGCTGCCCTAATTTGTTTCCCATCCTCATTTGCATGCGTTAACATACTCTTAGAGGATGGCGAGAATCTGGGACGAGACCAAGAAAGACTATAGTTGCTTAAGAACTGGATGTAGTGTGAGAGTCTGCAGGCGTAAAGGCTGAAACGGTAAACATTAATTAGAACAAGGAAGGCTAATCCGCCCTCATAAAATGACTGTTTTCAGATGTTTAATCTCAGCTTTCAAAATATCCCTCTATTTCTAAACCCAGTTTCTTGGCAAATTATTTGACTTCAGCTTAAGACTTCCTTGCTTTGTCTTAAGTTGCCCAAAGAGCCACTGCCAAGCAAACGTCAAACAAAGCGAGGTGATAAAGTTGATGATTATTTTCTAGCCTGTACGTACTTGTGTTCCAACAACGAGGCAAGGCAACAGTGATAGTTTCCTTTTCAGTCTTGCACTAAGTAAAGACCTTGTGGGAGGTAAAAAGAAGGAAAGAATGAGGCAGGTCCCAGCAAGATGAGAGTGAGAGAAGTATTTATCTGCTCCCAGCTGTTGAACAACAGCCCGGACAGAAAGATTGAGTTGGAAATCCTGCCAGATGCTTTTTTACCCCGGACGTTGGTCGATCAATCATAATCATGCCTCCTGTTCATCGAATCGTCACCGCGGCGAGTCACATTTATAGATTCTCCTTCGGTGACCGACTCAGAGAAACCACAGCGTGATGGATGATGCTGTGAGAGACGCTGTGGACGAAGGCTTTTAACACACTAACTGGTGTGTTGATGCCGAGGGTTTAAATTCTAGACACCATTTTGTTTATACAACCAACGTCTGATTTTATTCCATTTTCTTTAGTCTTTTTTAAGCAAGTCCTCGGATGATTCATAGCATCAACACTCCTTTCACACCCTTCATTTCTATGAGAAGGGGACAATTCAATTTCAAAGTGTTGACATCTTATTTAGGGACTGAACTGGGGTGCACAACAGGAGCACACAGCGTAAAATCAGCTGATCTTTTTTCAGCCAAACTTTTGTCCTCACCAGCAGGTTATGTGAGGTGGCCCTGCGCTTAAAGTCTTGAAATTGCCGTGCATATGTGTGCTGCGTGTCGGAAATATAAGTGTGCCATCTTGAATAACCTCAAAGAAGGAAGATAAATAGCATCGTACTTTATGTTCGCTCTATTTTTAACACCACAGGTTTGAACACACTCTTTCTTGCAGCGCTGAAGCGGCTTTGTTTTTTTAACTTTTAATCAGGATTCAGTTGTGAGTTCAAACTTTGCCCCATTATAATCCAGGACTAAATAACTACATTAGATTCTTGTTTAGAGATTGTTGCCAAATATTTACACCCAGCATTGTCAGGTGTAACTTTTCTATGCTGTCGGCTAACTGAACGAGCTAACTGATGAAAATAACGTTAGCTAACTTATATGAATCAATAGATTGATCAAAATACTCTTTATTACAATGTTGACTTTTTTTAAGTTGAACTACAAAAATAAGCAAACATACCCTAAATTACAAAATGGTTTATGCTAATGAGGTTATCTTAAATAACCGTTACCATAGGTTAGCATTAGCTTAGGTTATCATTTTTTTCACTCTTTAGTATCACATTCTTTTTCTAAATTTGGCAAAGTGTTAGCAGTTAAATTTAGCATCATTTATTGTCATTTTTACTGCAGCTCTTGTATTGGCACGTAACACACTACTGACTACACCTGCAAGCGTCTTTACTTGTATAGAATGCTGGAAACAAGCGTCCTGGGAATCTTGAAGCATACGCACAGCATGGTCCCGTCCGAAGCTGTCTCTCAGCGGAGACCTCTCAGATGCACATATGGCTGCTACAAGCATCCCATTGACCTGATCTTGTATCTGAAGCCTTCCCTCCCCCCAGTATGTGTATCTGTATGTGCCATATTTCACTGACTGTGACCGCGAGCAGCTGTTGTACAGTATGCGAGCCCTACTGTACCTCCAAAGTGCAAGGTACCAAACGACAACATAAACATGACTCCACTAGGCTCTGTCTCTGTTGCTATGTCAACCTTAACTGTGTCATGTCATGTGGAGATGCACATTGTACAAGCTGCTGTCACGCACAGGTTTGTATACACGTGACTGACTAAAGACCTTGCCTCTAGTAGAGATCTAACTTGAGCATTGAGACCTGTAGGAAAAAAATTTGAAATGTAGCCTTAGTGAGCAGAGAATCGCTACTTCAATGCCTCTATATTATGAAGCAATTTTCAAAAATAGAAACATAAATGTGTTTTCATTTATTTCAACTTTTGCACCTGTGTCATGAAATCTAAACCTGTTTTCAAATAGTTTGTCAGTAATTACATTTTGCAAAGAGTAAAGGTCGATAAACTCTTTGAAGCACCCACACTCAGATAGTATTACACACACACACACACACACACATATTCATGCATGTTCACACACAGCCTGGTGCCTTAGGAGAGCTAGTGCTCCTCTGCAGTGTGAAAATCAGCTCCATCTTGGAGCTTTGAAGTATTTATTAACCCATAAAAATATCATACACCATTTCCTCTCTCATCATATTGAGAATTCAGTTCATGAGCTCTTCCGTGTGTGTGGTAAACTATGCGTGCATGTGTGTGTGTGTGTGTGTGTGTGTGTGAGTGTGTGTGTGTATGTGAGAGAGAGAGCTTTGAGAGATCTTGTTTCAACCTTGATCCTGCAGCATTTGGCGATGTTTGCACATACACACACACAGCCTGTGCTTCCAGTCATAGTTACAGTTCTCTTGCTATTAATGGAGATATATCTGTCTCCATGTAGGCGGGCTTATTAACGTCTCAATTTCATTGGCTGTCTGTTCTCTCAGCATCTTAAACGAGCCTCGCTATTGGTCCCAGTTGGACATCATTTTCAGCACCTCACCCCTTAGCTGAAACTCCCCTCCGCTCTGCGGTTGCTAGGCAACCAGGGGTCTCTGGTTTCCCTTCCAGTGTGTCGTCTCCCCCCCCCCACAATGTGGTCTCCCTGTGTGTGTGTATATATGAAGCTGAAACCTGGACTTTACTATTATGAAGCAGCCTAGTTCCCAGTTGGCATATATGTGGTGTGTTAGAGCGTGTGTGTGTGTGTGTGAGTGTGTGTGTAATCTGTTGAGAGTCCAGGCAAATCAATACTCATCGTTCCAGCAGAAAAGCTCCACCTCCAAACAACACACACATTAAGTGAGAGATGGAGCGATGAGGAAGGAGCGAGGGGAAGGTGGCTGGCTGTGATTAAGTATTCAGGGTTGGAAAAACGTCAATAACCAGGGTGAAAAACGAGCCCAGCATTGTTGCTGTAAACGTCTGGCTGCTGTGCACATTACCCACATTACATCAGTGCCTTTATATAACAACCCTATTGACTGCAAGATGGAAGCTTGACTTTGATCTTCTTTTATATCCCATCTCAGCTAACAGATTTAGTGCCACAGCTCATGCACGATTATCAGCTAATGTTTATTCTCAAATTTAGACTTCTTGCACAAAGCCGCACAATATGACTGTATTATTGTACTGCTCAACAAGGGCAAGTTCCAGGATTTGAAAAATAGTCTGTTCATCATCATCAATTTCTTCAGCACTAAACTGAAGAAATTAATTATTTTTAATTAATTATAATTAAACTAAACCAACCTTAAAATCTCTGACCATCCACCAACCAAATTGTGTACAATTATGTCAGTATTTAAAGGAGTAGTTCTGTCATTTCTGTCACTTTTGTACCTTCAGACAGAATCGGGCCTGCTGTGTCCTGCTGTTTCCAGTCTTTATACTAAGCTAAGAGAACCAGCTGCTGGCTCCTGCTGCATATTTAGAAAACAGATATGAATGTGGTGTCATTATTCTCATCTAAGTCTTAGGAAAAAAAAGAGTTTATTTCCCCAAATGTCAAACTATTACTTTAATGACCAAATTTTTAAAAATTAGAATGGCAAGCTCATCAAATAATGACGCTTTTCTGAGGAGAATCAGCCTTCAAAAATACAAAAGTGCAGTATACGTGTTATCAGACTGAAAAAAACTGTGTTATGTAAGAATTGGCCACCTGTTGAATTCATGCTCACATCAATAGGGTGCAGCATATTACCGGCATTACTGCTAAATGCTGCAATCCGTAGCTGGCATTAGCTAGTAAACCATGCAGCTAGCGGTCCGGACTGAGTGCTCTGGGACAAGGGCTAGTGTTTACAACTCAAGAACAGGAGCTTTGGGCCAGAAAGGGATAGAGGTAGCTTGCTAGCATGCTAGCTTGAGTAGATATCTCTCTCATATATAGTCTTCATGAGGTCAAAACTTTGTTGATAACTTTGGTTAATTTGTTGACCAAAATTCTTACGTATTGCACATTTAAATGTATATTCCAGAGGACATATATCTACAACCCTCTAATCAAATACTACACCTATCCAGCAAATGATTGACCATACCGAGTGATTTATTTTTAGATATTCAGTCTAGAAAATGGAACCCTCAGCATTTAAGCCCCAAATTCTCATAAATATTCCAGATGTCAGAACCTTGATGTCCCTTAAATCATAGCCACAGCCCTGTACTCAACCTTTAAGATATCACTGAGACGGACATGGGCTATTTGCTGATCAATATTCCCATTCAATCAGCCCGTGCTATACTCTGACCTGGGCAATTTAAGTAACCTTACGCCAGTGGTTCTTGGATCCGGAGCGATCAATAAAAGACTCTTCAAAGGGTCGAACCCCAATAGCACCATTAGCAGACGGCGCCTGAGGGGCTTCAGGGGTCTGCTGATATCACGGAGGTCATCACCTCATAGTCTACGGGGACAAGGCGATTGATCATATTGACGTGAGCCTGAAGAAGGTAGATAACAAACAAAGACGGACCAATCACGTGCAGTTGCTAAGGCTGAGGAGAAGAAGAGTACAACTGCAGTGGCTCTTTTATTAAGCTGAATCACTGACACTCTCAGACTATTTATTCCCTCTGACAGTTTATTTTCTCCCATCATCTGGGTGTAGTGAAAGTGGGGAAAAGTGAGGAGGAGAGGCGAGAGCAGATGATGAGGGGTAATTTGAGGTCAAGGGAATCCGAATAAGGACAGTGAGAGTGAAAAGGGATATTTAGGCGAGTCAGTGTAGATTAAACCGGAGCACAGACGATGAAAGCATTTTCAGCCCCTTCCTTCTCCATCATTAAAAACTACGTGCTAGCTTGAGCACAGACAGTGACTGGACTGTTGGTTCCCCTCGCCGGGTTTTACGCTCCAGTGAGCCGACCAGCTTCCAACCTCCCCTCCAGTAGGAAACAGAGAAAAGCCTTTTTGTCTCCAGTGTCCTGAATGAGAGAGGTCGCTGTTAATGTCCCACAATCACTGACGCTTTCCACTTAGCCCCTATTGTTGCGCCGGTTTCTTTGCAAAATGTGTCATTATTCTGCGGTCGCTCTTGTGTTTAAGGAGGTCAGTGTGTTCTCGTGATATTCTTGGAAGTTTATACAAATTCAGCATCTTGAAACGGGACGAGTGAGTGAAAATGTGTGTGAAATGGTCTTGATTCTGCTGGGAGATGCTTTGCATGTTTTATGACTCATTGTGAAATTAAGTAACATACAGATGGAACACTGTCATCATATTATTGGTTTGAAGGAGACTTTTTTTTCCTTTCCCTTCACTTTTACAAAGGTTTTTGTGAATGTAAAGGATCTTGAAATTTAAAAAGGTGAAAGTCCGCACCAACTGAAGCTCCTCTCTCCCACAGAAAACACTGCTCCTGAAACGCCTCATCAGTAGTCCCGCGTTTAATTCCATGACTTTATGACATCACACTACATCATCACGTCACATTTACATAATTAATGCCACAAGTGAATTTATCACAGCTGCCCTGTTGTTGTTGTTGTTGTTGTTAGCAGTACTGGGTCAGGCATGTGTGAGCTGACCAATCAGAGGAAACCAAGTATTCGGCAGAGGAGACCTTAAAGAGACAGGAGCTAAAACAGAGTGCATGAAAGCATGTACGTAACTTTTTCTAGTAGCAACCCAAAATAAAATGATGAACCTGGAAATTAGCATTAATATGTCGCCTTTAGGTAGTAAAAGTGACAGCAGGCTACAGAAGGTAGGAGATAGCTGTGTCAGAGCCCGTCTCCGTTACCAGTTTGTGTGGCGGCTAATCCGTTAATCAAGGCTGTTCAATCTGGGCTAACGCGACTGTTAACAGGATTAGTGCATTGATCGGCGCGCACACACAGAAGACACAAACAGCCCAATCTCCACTAGAGACACGCAGCGCCTGATATCCCGTCAAACTACGGTAATAAATTCAACACCGGAGGGTAAGTAACCCTCATCGGACGCCCTCGCCATGGAGAGAGGGAGCAAGAGTGACATCACGATCACTCTGAGGGTTTCTGAGTGGATCTGAATAGAGTTCAAACGAGTGCGTGGTTAGTGCGATGGCAACGAATAGTAACCGGGGAAAGGGGCACAGAAGGGTGCACGCTGTGGTAGCTCAACACTTTCCCTGTCAGTATATACAGCTGCTGTGAATATAATTTAAATGCAAATGGTGTGATACTGCAGTCAAGCATCACAGAGAGAGTGAGAGTGAGAGTCTGTGTTTTAACAATAATGGTCGGGTTGCATTCAGATTCTCACCCGTTCAGGGATAACAATATAATCTTCTTCTCCAGGCGCAGAAACAGCTGTTTTATGTGCGTGTGTGTGTGTGTGAGCACACGTCCACGTGCATGTGGATGTTATTTATTCTTTTTTTTCCCGTGGTCGAGTGTGTGTGGGTGACTGCTGCGGCTCTGTGTTGCCATGGCGACAGTTGAACTTGAAGCTGAGGTTGAGGCTTCTACTGTAGTTGAAGTAGATACTGTTGCATAAGGCAAAAGTGTAACACGCCGATACACACACAGATACGCACCGTGCCAGGCAGTTGCTGTGCTTCTTCTGGAGTGTGTGAATATTTGTGTGTGATGAAACAGCAGCGTGGGGACTGGTGTCACGCTATTGGCCCCCAGGAGACAGACAGGGAAAGCAGCAGAAGCATGAGGATGAATATTTCATAAGCGTTACTACGTAAGGCAAAAGATATATTATCTAGGTCATTTTACATACGTTATAGCCGGGGTTAAAGCTTATTTGACTCATGTTACAGGGAAAAAAAAAATCTAAACTAAAATCAGGTAAGAACATACAATTCTAAAAGGTGTGTTTAGTTGTTGCTCTTCCTTACGCCGATAGAAAGTCGGATGAAGTTTATTTGTCCAAAAAACATTTCTGGAGTGTCACAGCAAAACTGCATTGCAGCATTTTCCTAAACAACTGAAGTAGATGAGGAATTGTTTTAAAACATTAATTCCACACAGCTTGACTGCTACACACCCTTTTTTAAGCTTCTTTGTTAAAAGCGTTAGAGTGCACAAGCCTAACTGCGCATCCAGGGTGTGAGTAGCATCTTTTCAAATCTATTTTGGATCTTGGGACTTCTTGAGATGTGAAAATGGCCTCGCACAGAGCCATCAAATGTTTTTTACATTTTAAAACAAGTCCCATCCACATCAGTTGTTTAAAACAATGCTGCAACGCTGTTTTGCTGTGCGTGGGTAATTAATGACTGAATGTTTATGTTGGAATGAACTCGTCCTTTAAGGAAATCAGGTGTCAATTTCTTTAAACTAGTAATTGTCCTCTTTTCCTCTGTTCTACAACTTACTTCAATCCTGGATTTATCTATGCATTGGTTTCATTAAATCCATCTATCATATTGATTATTTCATGTCAGAAAGTAATCACAACCTTCTAAAGCCTGAGATTATTTAGTGTTATAACATGTTTTGACATAATGGTAATTGACATAAAACTGAAACATATTCAATTTCGTATCAGTGAAAAAAAAGGAGAAAAGCTGCAAATCTACTACAAAATGATTAGTCAAAGCTCTAATTTGACCCTTGTGGCTGTATAAAGCTCTGAGGATCAGACATGTGTTTAGTTCTGTCACCCTAGTTTCATGTAGTGTAAGTAACATATTCTCCACTTCATGATATTGACACGTGTTTGAAAGCGGACATTCTAAAAAGTTGCACATTAAGACAAAAACCACATGATCCTAATGCACCAAATTCGGCTCGCCAAAGTCATCCAGAGTCCCGAAACACAGACAGAGGGAGGCAGAGATGCCGTAGTATCACTGACATTGTGTAAGAAGAGAAAGGAGATAGTGAGCTGTGAAAGCCACAGAGGAGGGGAAAGATGAGTAGAAATTGGCGGAGGGAGCACGGGGCGGCCATAATACGCCAATTAGTTCCACTACCCGGTAGTCCCAGCTCTGCTCTCGTTCCCTTTGATCTGTCTAATTTCAACAATTAAAATACATTGTTACCATGCAGAGAGGAACAGCGTAGGACGTAGTTTAACCCGTCGGTGGCTGTTACGTATTTTTAACATCCCGCTATTCAAACGATCCTCTTTCCCCCCTTATTTACTCCATCATATACAGAAACCTACATAACACAGAAAACAACAAGAGGAAGTATGTAGTGTTTCTCCACTTGCTTGATGCATTATGTATCAGTTGTTTACATGCAATTTGCATATATAAACTATTTATTATTATAGTATTTTGTTTGTGTGCTGAGGTTTATGCACACACGCATAGAGCCGAAGTGCGGCCGACATCACCGTTCTTGTTAGTATATTGTGTATATTTGTGTTTCTCCAGCAGATGTGGGGCAGTAATTGTTGCCGGCGATGATGAAGTATGTGTGTATTCGTGCATGTGTGTGTGTGAGTGTTTTTGCGCTGTAGGGAGAATCATTAGACTCCCAGCAAGGCCTCGCGTTGAGGCTAATTACCACCTTTTTGCCCCGAAGACACACACAAACACATTCTCTCACACTCGCACACATACCTTTATTGGAGGAACACCAGAGGCAGCCCCATAAAACCAGGCAGCAGCGTGTTGTATACTGAAGTGTGGGTGCCAGAAGGTGCAAACAACATCCCTGCAGAAGGCTGCCATGTTCCAACTCGTCTCTTTAGAAAAGCCAGTAACTGGCACAGTCAGTGGATGCCTGGTGACCAGAGAAAGAATGAATCCTTTCACTGCAGTCCAAGTGTCTATGTGTGTTTTTGTCTCTTCTTGTGCCTGTGTAATAAGCGCCTGGGGAAATCAACAGACTAGTACAAATTTGCCACAATCTGATATTGTTGAGTTTTGAATTTCATGGCTGTCAGTGCAAAAACTCTCAGCTCACAGTGACAAAGTTTTATCAAATAGTCTCCTTAACAAAAAACCTGGACATCTGATCAAACTTTTGCTTTGTGTGGTTTTTAAGTATATTAATCCCAGAAATGATACAGGAACAGTATGACATTCTGAGGAATGATCTCATTAACTTTCTTGCCATGTGTTATATGAAAAGATCGATACCACTTTCATGTCTGTACTCTTGGAGTTTGGAGCGAGAGCTATGAGGCAATTAGCTAAGTGTAATAACTAGAAGCAGGGAGAAATGGCGAAAAATTGACCTGTATTCACATTACATGGCGACCATTTTCCTCTGACATCATGCTCAAGATAGGAATCTGGCAAATCTTCCCGATTGGTGTATAGTGATTTGATAAGCCATCACTCAACCTTAGCATTGAACTACTCTCTCACTAACATTACTATTTGATTACATCCGGTGCATTTCACTTTCAGGCTTTAATGTGTTCAAGATTTACATTTATACTACTACTATAGAGATTTAAGTGCCTTTCCTGTCATAATGTGTTATACAATCAAACAGTAATGTTAGCAAGGAAGTGGTCGAATGCTAACGATTTATCAAATGTGTTGTTGTCTAGAAGTAGACAGCCTGGCTAGCTAGGAAGCTATCTTAGCTCATGGGTTAGGCTTTTTTTCTTAAAGACTTCTCCTTTGTGGTGATACAAGGTCATAAATCTAAATGTCTGATTATTAAAATGACAAAAATATGCGCTTTGTTTTTGAAACTGTGAAAAGCCCTTGCAGTCCTTCAGCCTTATTATTAAATATAATAATACAATAATAAAGTTTTGGGATTTGACCCCATCAAAACTTTTTGTGTTTTTGCTCTCAAGTCTCAAGTCAGGCTAAGTCTCAAAACTGACTCTAATCCAAATCCCATCTCCAGTTCATCCTGATACTTGTCATTCATTTGACTGAAGGAAAAGAACAGAGTAGTGAATTGGAGCACTAATTAATTTAATCAGTCTTTCCATGTCAGCCTGTCTTTCTGTCTGTGAGTCTCGTACAGGATATGTCAGACACTGGTATGCGTATAAAGGAATGGAATGTGTTGGCTTTTTTTTTTTTACACAACAGCAAAACTAACAGCTTTTACGCAGTCGTCCAAGCAATGTCAGTTATGTAATAATGCTAACAACATGATATATGTATGTGCTCAGGGGCATTTTGTGTCATTATGAACTCATTAGTACTTCTCTGAGCGCTCTGCAGTGCACTCTGCTGGGTTTTTTTCCTCTGTGAAACTTGGTATTATCCACCATTTGGGGCTCATGATGATGATGGTAATCTGTTACCTTTAAGCAGTTTTTTTTTTTTGCAGATATAATCTTGTTATTATCCAGTCTGAAAGCCTTTTAACTCTTGCTCTCTGTAAAAGCTGTTTTAAATTATGCAAATGAAAGTAAGAGTCATCATTTTTTGAGAGTGCAGCTGCTTTTGACCCAGAATTTGTTGTGCGCCTGCTGAGAACACAGACATCAGCCATCTTTTCACATGCTGTGCCTTAATGTAGAGCTACAACTGAAGATTTTCATTTTATGTCAATTGTTGAATATTTTTATTTTTGGTTAATCAATCCATCAAATTTCCAAGAGCCCATTCCCAGATATCACCAGCTGCCATTAGCTTGTTAGCTAAGTTAGCCATGCAGTCAGTGATCCAGAGTGGGACACGTGACAAGACAGGCTGGGGCTAGCTGGTTAGCATGCTAACTTCAGTAGATATCTCTGCAACATAGCATATAGATGTCTACACATTGCACCTTTAATGAATGACTCTTGTGCCCAACACACACTTTAGTGTCTAATATCTGTGTTTTTCATACAGGTATTGAAGATCAGTCTCATCGGACACAGAAAACGGATCTTGGCCTCATTGGGGGACCGACTACTACACGAAGACACCCCACAAAAACCTCCTCGTGCCATCTCCCTACGGGTGAGTGAGTCTAAGAGAGCAGACACTATCCTGAATTAAACTTTTATCAGACAGAGGAAGAAAGCTCAAGTCCCTTCCCAGATGGCTGAGTATTTCTCTGAGGGAGCTACAGCCTCCCCACTGCTACTGCTGCTGCTGTCCCCACCCAACTTATTACCCAAATCTGTGTGGCAGGCACAAAATGGCCGCCCCACTGCAGATACTTCCCTGCCGCCTTGTCCTGGATACTAATCACAAGGACCTGGCTTTCCATCTCCCATCGGGGCTTTGCTCTAATGTCCCTATAATTGTCTCTTGCTCTTTGTGCTGCTGAGCCGAATGTGTCAACCCGGTCGATTCTGCTTCTTACTGGACCTTTTTAAACAGTCCAAACTGTCCATCTGAGAGTTGCAGTTACGTACTGAGCTTCAAAAGGGTGAGAAAAATCAACACTGGGGTGAAAAAAAAGTCTTGGAATGAGGGACTGAACACAGAAAAGCAGCATATCTTCACATCCCAAAAGTTTAAGTGTCAAGAATACTTTGGCATCTCTGCTTGATAAAAGATTCTCTTGAGCGACTAATCGACTTGTTTAAGCCTTTATTTCACTCCATTCATGAAAATTCTTTTTGTAATTGAAGCAAAGAGAGTATGACTTAACACTGGGTACAGTGATGTGTTTAAGCAGCGTGAGCAGAGGGCTGAGTTTACACAAACAGCGGCTGACAGCTGAGTGCATTCGGACAAACGGCTCAGGATGAGAGCAGGGATGCAAAGTTTATACACTTCAGCCTCCACAGCCCAGAAATAATTAAGAAAATCATCAGAGAAAAGCCTCCTCTATTGAGACTCCTCTCACATGTGATCAACTCAGAGTGAATTACCTCTCAGGAGGATCAAGTTGACCTTTTAGCGTGGAAGGTCGTTGCACCGGTAACGTATAAAAGTTAATATTCTTTTGGGAATTTTAGTCTCTGCTCAGCTTGAAGAACCTTTTAAATGAACATCGTTTTCCACTCAAAGGATCCAGCTGATGCTTTTACTTAAAGTGACTCTGATCAAGCAGGACTTCAGTGTTGTGTTCAAGGACCTCTAGTAACATGACAGCATCTTTGTCCCCACTTTCACAAAGCACTTTTAGATACTAATGATCAGCAGTATGGCGACACTGTAGCTGAAAAATAAAAAGTGACAGTGAACAGTGAACACAACTGCCCTACTTAATGTACTTGCACCAGTGACACAGCACATTATAAAATGATGAATGAACCCTCTGTTGCTTCCTTCCACCGCTCCAATCTCATTCTGTCCCAGGAGCCCGGAGGGAACCACACTCCTCCCCAGCTCAGCCCGTCGGTGGGCCAGGCAGCGTACACGGCGGGGGTCCCGGGCGGATCTCTGGACGTGCAGCACCTCATCATGCAGGCGGACGCCCGGCGCAGGCAGCGCAGCAATGACAACTACTTCGACGACGTGCCGCGATCCAAGCTGGAGCGACAGATGGCCCAAGTCAGCATGGTGAGGAAGGGAGGCCAGGTTGGAGGGATGAATGGAGGCAGGGAGAGGGAGAGAGGGATGGACTCAAGGAGAGTATTATGAATGGTTATAGTCGGAGATCCAGTAAATCTGGTAATATTCCATATTTTTTTGATTGTCAAAAAACTTGTTCTGTGCCAGATTTAAATTTTTTCTCCAAAAAACAATCACCTATTACACATCAATAGGACCCACGCTTGCACTGGTTGACGCGTCTTTTTTGAATCAATGATTAGCTTTCAGGCAGTATCACATTTCTAGTCAGACTGTGTAAAAGAATTGGACGCCTTTACCTTGACATCACTGAATGGTTTGTTTGCTACCATTGCGAAGCCTCAAGATTGGCATTTTGGCCATCGCCATCTTGGTTTTTGGTGCCAGACATGGCCATATTTGGATGAGAGGGTGAAGCTGGAAATCTAACTCTGGCACTAGCAAGCCAGTTTGGCTAGTAAGGTGCATCATTAATGCATGTTAACTGCAATATTAATTCATTAAGATGACAATTTGGCTCAATAGAAAAAGGGTTGAAACAAAATTGCTTACCCGAAAAAATTACCATTCGACATCTTTGAGTGTTTTATGCTGAGAAAAAGATTTTTAGGGTATCACAAGGAAGCCACGCCCTGAAGCATACCCTGCTTTATAACTTATTTAAATCTAAATGTGACCAACATGTATATAATGAACATCATGCTGTGTTGAAGTACTTGATACAAGCGTTTGAGATGATGAACTCCACAGGAAACTGTTTACTGCAGTAATGAGTCAAGTGAAAAGTGGGGTCATTTTCTTATAAGCTTACATACAATCAGACTTCTTTTTGCAACCAGTGTAGTCGACTGGTCATTTTACAGAATACAGTTTAAAGGCACTTCTCTTCGGCTTCACTTTCAGATCCACAGGCTACATCCCCCTGTCTTGAGTACGTCTTCATAATAAATTAAGTATCTCACTAATTAAATTCTGGTTCCTAACAGCTACAGGACACGAGCCAAAAGTGTTTTATCTGCCTGTTCGGTTGCTGAAAATCAACCATTAATAATCTGCAGCAGGCCGACCATCTGACACCAGTTTAGAGCTCACATAAAATTTACAAACAGCAACATGAAATTTATGCCTGAAACTTTGTGTGATAAAGTGATAAAATATGCAAACCGCAACCGGGCATAAACTACTGCTTTCCGAAGTAAACTGTTTATCTCCAGTCGTCGGTCTCTCGCATCACAAGATGCAACACTTAATAGCTCTGCATAAACGAGACATACTTCTCAGAATGTTTCGTCTTTTTGAGCCAATTTTATTTCCACCCAAAATTAGAACTTTGTGACATCCAATCAGCAACAGCACAATGACTCAGACGCACACACACACTTAGTCTTGTGCAGACATCTTCAGCAGCAGCTGTGTTTTGATTCAGTATGATTAGGGTCTTTTTGTGTCTCCGTGTGAATCACAGAGCTTATCGCTGCAGAGTACCACACGCTTATCGTTACCCTGCTGAATCTTTAGTGAGTGTGCGTCAGTGTATTCCCCCCATTCTTTTTTTTTTTTTTTAGACGCAACACTCTGAGGTGACACTGATGAGTCAGCTGTGCCAGAATAGAAAGATAACAATTATAGAAAGGTGTTCCCAGACTGTCGGCACGCTTTCGTTACCTCATGTTTCATTGTCTGGTTCTTCCTTCGCTTTTTTCCCCAAGACAAGTGCAACAACTTCTTTCACATTTTTTGGCCCTTGAAGTAGAGCGTTAAAAACTTCAGGCAACTGAAAATCCAGCCGAGTTCGTCTGCAGGGTCAGGAGTTTGTGGGAAAAAGAAGGTGTAATAAGATTAAGCTGGTGGAGTTTATGGTAGATTTATTTGGCCAGTGCCTGTTTCTAAAAGCTTATCCCCGGGCTGTTTATTGTGGAGGTGAGATCTTGATCTCCTCTCCGCAACGCCTCACTTACTTTTTGACTGGGATTCCACACACAAGCAATCAGATAGACACACAAACCTACAGTCACGGCATGTGAACGCGGGAAAATCATCTGGTTTCATTCACTGAGGAATGAAAGGCCATAAAACAAGCTTAATTGTTATCCACAGACATTAGAGAAGTATGCAGAGAGGATTCAGCTATTTCCTTTGTGGAAAAAGGTGAAAGCTCAGTCTTCAGCTCTTAAACTGAGCTAAAGAGTGGGAACATTTCGAAGTCGAGCGTAATTCATCCAAGTTTAATTTCCTCTCTGAAGTCATGTTCATGTTGAGTCAGGACAGCTGTTACATTATGAACTTATATTTATCAGGCCAACGAGTTATGTCAACATGAGATACACAGCACAAGCCCCCGATGTTATGAACATCTTATAATCTTGTATGATCCTGCTTGTGACCTGATGTGCCATTGGTTGTCGCTTCAGGCAGGCGAGTGGTGCGAGCCGATCACGTTGCGTCCGCCCAATGAGGCCACCTCTTCCACCCCGGTGCAGTACTGGCAGCATCACCCCGAGAAGCTGATCTTTCAGTCCTGCGACTACGAAGCCTACGTGAGTCCTTCACCTCACTTCACTCTTGTGTGTTTGTATTCACAGTTCAAACAAAAGTATTTGCATGCAAGTCTGCAACTGATGATTACCAATAAAACCACAGATTATTTCCTTTATTTTATTAAATTCATTAATTAAAATGTTTTGATTGTGATATGATTCATCATGAGTGTGAATGATGATTTTTGCATCAAAACGTTCATTTTCACCGAAAAAAAACCCATTAGAATAACGATGATGTGACATTTGATGTGGTCTACAACTTATAAATCATGTTTTTTGACATCTTGAGAACAAGATTTATAAGGTAGTACTTCCTAATAATTCTATTTTGCAATGCATTGCATTGGGGGTAATGTAGGCACCAGGTCTTAAAAAAGAAGAAGGTGTGGGGAAAAAAAGGTGGTATCTTTGGTTCTGCTTTATCGATTTTGATCATTTAGTTTTTAAGCTGTTTGAGTCCATCAGTTTTAATTGAAGTATCAAAACCTGGTGCATACATTACCCACAATGCAACATAACCACTGAGTGACATCACTGGAGGCAATTTATCAGATACATTTTTCAGTTTCCTCTGGAGCCACAAAAGGCTGCATGATATTTTTTTCACGACTGCAGTAGTACTCCCTAAGACCTGTAAGCACACTTTTATGTGTAAAGTTGGTGGAGTTACTCTTTGAATATTTTGGGAGGGTTTTCAGCACAATATATTAAAATATTAGTGTATCATCATAGAAAAGTCAGAAGACCAGGAAACGTTCACGTTCGAGAAGCTGAAACCAATAACCATTAAAAAACAATCAAAAAAACCCTTTAAACTGTTTATCAATAATTGAAATTGTTGAGTTGTCGATTATAGGCCTGATCAATACACTCCTAAGGTAATAATACTAAAGATCAATGAACCTCAGCATCACCTCTCAGTCAGCACTGCACTCAGTTATTCTCAGCGCTTTGACAAATTTAGACCTTTGCCAGTTACATAAAAGGTGTTATATATCCACGTTACCAGGGATACAGCCTTGCACGTCTGATTGGTTATATGCTCGGCATCCAGACTGGAATGATAATCTACTTCAAGCAGGTAAAAAAAAAAAGGTGCAGGAAAAGCAATCTGAAGTGCCGTTTGCTCTCAGACACAAAGAAATGGGATGTAATTGCCTATCTCGGAGATACAAGCTCTGATTGGCTGCGGTGAAGACATGAAGCCGACGTGGGATAGATGATGAGTGAGAGAGAGAAGAGGAGAGGATAGTCGGAGGGAGATGGAAACATTTCAAGCAAATGGGACGTGATGCCGAAATCAAATATGAATACAAGCAAGAAAAGATGAGATAGAAGCAGTGAATAAGAGATAAGTATCTCAAGAGTGTGTCTTCTCGCCTTTTTCTCGTTTCCTTACCTCCAGAAGATTGATATCAACAGCGAGGACCATTAGGCGTCTGACAGGTGTACGACTGCGCAGGCGATATGCTTTGCGGGTATAGTGGAGAGAGTGCAACGGGTGGACTGTCGGGGGAAAATATGGAGGTCCTTTCCCAAAGCCATTTATGACAACATCTCTAATGCTCGCTGTCCCAGGACATCGGGCTCCAGAGAGCTCAGAGAGTGAGATAAATGAGCGGGAGCCACAACAGAGGGGGAAGCAGAGCGCTCAGAATGAACATTGGCAAGCTGGAGGGAGATGGAGAGCGAATAAGAATAAATGAGATGGATAAGACAGTGATGAGGGGAAGAGAGGAACGAGAGGAGGGTTTTGTGTTTGTGTTAATAGAGAAAGTTAGATGGTAAAAAGCCAAAAGGATGCATCGGCGCTGGTCTCATTTTCATCCCGGGCTCGAAATCAACAAAAGCTCCACTTTTTTCAGCACCAACTCACATGACATCCTAACTTTATTACGTCAGCTTTACAACCAGAGCCCAAAAACGTATTATCTCAAGTTATTACAGATCCATTTCCAGTAAAACCCTGCAGACACTCTAACATCATTACCACGCTCTACATCATTAACAGACAATGTTATCTCAACATCGGCTCTGTCTGCTCTTTTATATTAATCTAAAAGCCTCTGCAGATGCATCGACTGTACAAAATATGACGGAGTTCTTTTTGGTATTGACTTTCAGCCTTTTTTCCTCTTCCTTTGTGACTAGTGTAGATTTTTCTTTTGAATCTATGAAGAATCATTGCTTATTACCTAACCCTTATGACAGCGACACTCAAGCTTAGGATACACTGACTATACTGTCATCATTAGATGTTTCTATCATACTATACTTCATTAATTAATGTCAAGTTTAAAGCTAGTCTTATATCATGTAAAACAAAAATAACATCTTACAGCATTAAACATTTCAGCATTCAACATTTTTAGAGTCTGTCTTAAAACAACTGTGCAAACAATGAAACAGGTTTGGCTTAATTTCTCACTGTATAAAACACGGAGTAGTATCCATGACGTCAGCAGTAGGAAGAGCGATTGTGAAGGTTAGAGGGAAGGCCAAGTATCAAAACGCTCAATCCACGAGAAATGTGTTCAGTCACAGCCCTGGTCATAAAAACATGGAAGGAGCTGAGGCAGAAACACAGTAGGTGGTGCCTGCTCAGGCCTGTGACAGCTGACCAATAAAAGCAGACTGGGCTTAAAGACACAGGTACTAAAACAGGGCATTGAGTATAGATTGAATAGAACCAGCTTCAAGTGGCTATTTGAGGAACTGCCTTTTTTTTAGCTTAATTTTTCAGCGCCAGAGTTTGCTGATTGCTAAAAACCTGCAAACCGAATGACTTTGCCATAAGTATTGGCCTTACTTTGTATGTATTGCCGTTGTGTAGTGCTAAGGTGATGTTCATCGTTGTGTTAGGGTTGTCACTGTGAATGTTCTAGCATGCTGAGGTTAGTATCTAGCCTGGCCTCGGAGCACCACTGTGCTTAAATACAGCCTGACATGACCGCTAGCATGGCTGCAGACACTGAATTCGATCCAGACCTCATTAAAGATTTTGTTTATGTACACCAACAGCTACTGCCACAAAGCCATGCTAGACAAGACAGCAGCTTGTCTTGAGAAAACTGTAATGCAATTTCCAGGATAAGTGCCAGCATCCCTGCCATAACAGCGATTTAAGACTGTTAGCTTGAGTCAAGAAAAAGTATTAACATGCCCAGATGACCTCATTCTGATCCACCAAGGACCGGACCCTAGTCACAGTCTGTGCGACACAAAATTAACTCATCAGGAAAAGCAATTTGTGCAAAAGGTTTTGCCTCCATACCCAAATGTATCGCTAATCAAATACGAAATAAATCCTTTGATGCAGAGATTTAATCTTGGAGACGTGTACTGTGGAGTCAAACAGGCGGAGATTAAAAAAAAAGTGTAAATATTTCTCTCCTAATCCACTAAAAGCCTTGTTAGGTTCCTACTTTGGGGAATAAGGCCTGTTCCATAAGCAGGAAGGTCACTGCGAGGTGGTGAATGTCACACCCATTAAGTGCTGTAATGTCGACATAAACATTGTCCCTGTAAAACACTGTCACCATTAGTAGCTTCTTTATTAAATCAGATTCTACGTGTGCAGAATGTCTGACCACAAAGTCGCGTCCAGAGACAAGGACTTGCCAGACTCTGGTTTTAATGTCTCTCCAGGAGCCTCTCAAGGTGGATTTAATCACTGCTGTGTGTCTCCGTGTGTATTTAATAAAGCTCCATGTTAGTATAGCCGTCACAGAGAGGTATACTCCATAATAAATGCCATATATCTAATAAATAGAGAGAGGTATACTCCATAATAAATGCCATATATCTAATAAATACAGAGAGGTATACTCCATAATAAATGCCATATATCTAATAAATACAGAGAGGTATACTCCATAATAAATGCCATATATCTAATAAATACACACATGTCTGTATATTTCATCAAGGCAATACAAATAATTCAGCTGTATGGGAAAACAAAAACTTGTTTAATCACTTCAGCAAACCACTGTTGGCATTTACAGGTCAAACATGCCAAACATTTCCTGGTTCAAGCTCCTTAAATGTGAAAATTTCAGAGGATTATTGGTGGCATATGTAGAGAACATGACAGTGTACACACACAATTAAGAGCAATGATAGGAACTTAAGAAGTGTAGAGAAGAGAATGAACCACTGAAAACATCACAGCAATTCATTTCAGGGATATTTCAAAATATCAACATATACTGTATCATATATCGTGATTTGACCTAAAACTCGGCCAGCCCACCAGAATGGCAGAGATTGGGAGTTAACCAGCCATAACCAGACTCTCACATACGTCTGTATTCTCCTGAGCATCTGTTTATTTGTCTTTTCACAGTACCTGGGCTCCATGCTCGTGAAGGAACTGAGAGGGACGGAGTCCACACAAGACGCTTGTGCCAAAATGAGGGTAAAGCCTAACACACTCTATTACTGCTGTTGTTCAGAAACTGGCATCATTAACATCTATTACTGAGGTCTGGGGACACACTGATATTGCTAAAATGAGGTCTGAAACAATGATAAACTGAAAATGAATGCACATGGCTGCACGTTATATTAACGTTTTCTTCAGCAGCCCTTACCAGACCTTTTAAATCTGGGACACAGTCTCATAACGTGGGTGCCCTCACACTCACTCCAGAACTTAAACAAACTTAAAATATCATGATGGTGGATTAAGTGAATGGAGGGATTTATTTTTTAATATCCCAGCCTGGGTGGCTCAGTAACCCTCCTTTTACCTCAAATCACCTTATCTGCTCTTCTCACTTTGTGTCCTCCTGCTGCTCACACTCTGTTTCCTCCTCTCTTTTATTCCTCACTGCTGTTATCTGTCTCCTGCTATCAGGTCTTTTCTTCGTGCTCACTCGCCCTCGCCATATTTCACCGTAACACTTGCGCTTTTTCTCTCCTCTGGCCCCTCAGTTCAACGTCCCTCACTCTCACCCTGTGCTGCTGCAGTGTGAAGATACATTTAATATTCATGAGCAAAGCTTTCTGTTCCTCTCCTCTTCTACCTCTCTTCTCCTGTCTCTGTATTTCTGCTGCCACATCAGATGGCATCCTTTTCTTCTTCTTCTTCTCTCCTTCCTCAGTTGGGTGCTCCTTTGCTGCACACTAAGGTCATAATTAAGTGTAATGAGATGCGCGTTGTATCATTATGGATCTTCTTATGCGTCTTCCCTGCCTGTTCCCAGCATCCCTCCTTTCATCTGCCCCTCCATCCTTTCACTGTGGATGTTAAGATCCCAACATCACAGCCTCTAGCTGGGTATCTGCCAGCAAAGCCAGGCAAGCGCTGCCTTTGTCAGCTTCTCAGCGCTACCTGATCCTGACAAGGCCAAAGCGCAGCAGCAGCAGCAACGCGCAAGCGAGCAGAGAGGAAGGAAACAGAACAAAGAAAAAACAAAGAGATGGAAAGGATAGCAGAAAGTAGATTTGACGGGGGGAGGAAGGATGGAGTGTGATAGAAATATGGATACAGAGAGACAGGTGATGAAAGACGAGAAGTGAATGCAGGATAGGAGCATCATCTCATGTCGATTTATTTGAATATATTAAAGCTCCTGGCAGGTAGAATGACGGCTTGGAGGGAGAAGCAGAGATCGCTGTAAATCACACGATTCTCCGCAGCACCTCGCTGCATAATGAGTTTAAATATAGATAATTGAGATGTGTTCAAGTGCCATTATTTAATTAAAAGGACCAACGAAAGATATATAGTAGTACCCCAATAGACTTGATGGATGCGACGCTGCGGAGATGTTACTCAGAAGCTGTTGTTTTATGAGGTGCCAGACAACCTTTAACCTTTGGAGCTGCTGGAATTGAAGTGATAGCAGAAGACTGATGGATTATCTTGTTTACTTTGTCCTTTTCTTTATTCATTCAGGTTGTTCGTTTTTCTCACATGCTCCCATACGTCCCCAGACATGGATTTAAGTCTTGTACCAAACTAAAAGGTTATTAAACTCAGTTGAGATCCCTTACAGTCTGAGACTAATTGTCATTTTCAATAGTTCAATGAGGCCCATTTTACTGTAGGGTTGATCTGGCATAATTTATTTCATTTACTGATTTTCCTGAAGGGGAAAGGTATATTTTTATATGTTTCGTCTTTTCCTTTCCTTCTTTAAGTGTACCAGACTGGTGCGTTTAAATGTTAAATGCAAGCCTTAGAGGGTTTGGAGCGCCTCAATATAGTTTCACAAAGTGGGGCACACAGGGCCCCCAAAAAGCTAAAAATGGCCCCGTTTCAGAATAGTAGCTCATTCCTCTTCGGTGTCTGAAAGTCATTGCCGCCTCTCTCTCTCTTTTTGTTGTTTGTTTTTTTGTGCGCTCCAAGAAGTCGACAGAACAGATGAAGAAAGTGCCGACCATCGTGCTCTCCGTGTCCTACAAAGGAGTGAAGTTCATCGACGCCACAAATAAGGTAACGCTCACAACCCCCGCTTCCTGTGACGCCTACTGTAAATTACACGTGAAAGGTCAGGCTTTTGAACAGGTGTCAGAAAGGGCGAGCGCAGGCAGCGCTCGGTGAGGTCTTCTTCGACTGCGGCCTGACTGATTTTAAAGTATACGGTGTAAAAAATCAATAGGTGTAAAAGAGGGCAAAAACCCAACCAGGAAATCATCAGTATGAAATAGATGAGCTGAGAAGAATCAATAACAAGCTGCTCAGTTCATTAAATCCTTAATGGAATGTTTAAAAAGCTCATAATAAAAAACTTCCAAGTAATTTCGCATGGTTAGTCGTCAACTCATTCCTCGTCCATCCAGAGTGACAGCTGAGTGATGGTTGACGAGTGCGAGTCAGGAAAAAAACAACTTTTTCATTTGTGATGCATAATGAGTTTCTGTCTGCTCAGACACAAACGAGACAATCAGTCTTGTGCATAAGTATAAGACAATCTAATTCACTTCAGGTGGGTAAAAATGGGGCACAGCTAGAAACTATTTTTAAGATAATTATAAGCTGCTTGCTTGCAAAAAAAAGTATTTATGCACAGCACACACACACACACACACACACACACACACAAAGCAGAAGACGAGCATAATTTGTGGATAGTCAGTACATTTGTAGTTCAGTGATTTTCCTCAGGCGACACAGCACAGAGCACAGACTTGTGCTGAACAATACGCAGGAAAACAGGCACACTGCAATTATGTTGACAGGTTTTGTGATATCAGTCAGGATTTTAGAAGGAATGGTAAGTTTTATTTTCACAAAAGAACATGATGTGATTTCTTTTTTCTGGGGTCTGTAACAAACTAGTATCTTCTCTTTTATCCGGAGAACGTTATTTGTAGGCCGAGGCATCTCTGCAGTGGAATGTTGAATGTCAGTTCTAGCAAACACTCTAGTGACACATGAAATCATGGCTGTCAGCTGGTTAGCAGCCTGGTCAGTGGTCCTGGGCTTCAAAGTTGACGCTGTACTTATCCCTGTAGCGTCACTTCTTGAAGCATCCCTCTAGTGCAGTAGTACAGAAAGTGAGAAAATCTGAGTCAGGGGTGATTGAGGTGGCTGATTCACAGGACTTTCCCTCTGGAAACCAGGGCTTGCCTCAAATTTGTGACAAAAGAGTCAAGAGTGATTTGTTGAACGTACGTAACCCTAACCAGACCGTGAGTGCTTGACAACATACATGACATGTCCCAAAGTAATTTTACGTCTTTCTATGAGAATTGTTCATCAGCAAGCTTCATTTAAAATGTCTTCCTGCACGTTGTATATTACGTAACTTGACCGCAAAGCCCTTCACATGCAAAACTGATGCTAGAGGGGTAGGTAGGGCGTCATGATTTGAAGCTAAAGGCAGCGAGAACGTGTTGTGACACTAGACACCAGAATGTGTTGTGTCTGTTTTTTTCACAAACAGTTTCACGTTAGGCTTTTGTCTTCTCTTGGCTCTACATGGTTACAGAACAGAAAGTGCTGGTACCGCCTCTAGCATGGCCATCAGGCAGTCACAACTCATTTTGCATCGTGTCTCTGCCTGCTTAGAGTCTCTCTGCCCTGAGATTTGCAAAATATCTACAGCTAAGCTTTTTCCAAGTCCTTAGAAATCACTGAAACCTATTTACTGAATAGAGAGTGGTACAAGTGAAAAAATAATAAGGGTAATTAATCAATTAAAAGGATAAAGGACACAACACAGAGAAGTCAAAACGGGGCAGCAGCTTTACCTGGATTCAGCTCTCCAGGACATTATGTGAAAATGAGTCTTGAAGTCTTCCCTCCTCGAAGGTTATCTGTAGTGCCAGCGTCCAAATAACAACTCTCCTCACAATAATGATCAGCAGGCTCATATCTTTTTATAGAGAACTGCTTAGTATGACAAAAAAATATGTTTACCTAATGTTAAAACTTTCCATTGAGGCTCTGATGTTCTATAACTCACAGCTCCGAGATGTGCGTTAATTAACACAACACAAAGTCAGAGTTTTCTCTGGTGACATTACCAGAGGACAATTTCCAACTCAGTGACTCTGGAAAACTCTCAAACCAAAATTGCACTGCAGTGATTAGAGTTTTTGGGATATGTGAACTGAGATGAATAATAAATCAGATTTGTTTTTCCATGAAGTGGCTCACTGGAGATAAACAATCGCTTTCTACACCTCTTCATCTTTATCTTTTGCTTTCTTCTTCCCCTCTCTGCAGAACATCATAGCAGAACATGAGATACGTAACATCTCGTGTGCGGCTCAGGATCCAGAGGATCTGTCTACATTTGCCTACATCACCAAAGACCTCAAGTCTAGTCACCACTACTGCCACGTCTTCACTGCTTTTGATGTGGTCAGTACTTGCACCAAAACTTCAAAACAAAAATACCTTTAATGTGACATTAGTATTCTAACAGCTGTTTGCCTTCACCCTCTTGTCAGAACTTGGCGTATGAGATCATCCTGACACTCGGCCAGGCCTTCGAGGTGGCCTACCAGCTGGCCCTGCAAGCCAGGAAGAGCGGCCACGGATCGTCCACACTGCCGGAGAGCTTTGACAGCAAGCCCAGCAAACCTGTCCCCAAACCTCGAGTCAACATCCGCAAATCTGTAAGCATCACTGCCACACAACCGCACCACCGTTGGAAGGGAAAATCCATCCTAAAGTAAACCTGTTTTCCTTGCTGAGTAGTACTTCTACTGATTGGATCCTCAACATCTTATAGCTTTTCTTTTCAAAATAAATATCCAGTACAGAATTGTATTTTAAGGTGGATTTTCACTTTAACTTTTCATACCACCTCTTGAACTAACCAGCATCCCCATCAACTCTGTCTCATTCACACGAGAATCTGTCCACAATTTCCATCCCTTTGCTCCGATTTGTCCCGGTCTCTCATCCCTGCTCAACTACATCAACTCAGTTTGGCTCACTGGGATTATCCTGGAGCGCTTGTGTTCAGTGTGTGTGTGTGTGTGTGTGTGTATGAGTCTTGGCCCAGCGGACAGTGTGGCGGAGGTGTAGGTGGATATTTGATCTGTTAAGCGTCCGCTCTGTCTTGTTGTCCCTGCAGTCTCTTACACACTGGGCTGATTGATGAGGCCTGTTTGCATTGAGCTCTGGGGAGGCCTGCTTGGCTCGCCTCGTGTGTGTGTGAAAGAGAGAGAGAGAGATTGTGTTTGTGTGTAAGAAGATAAAGAATCCTCAAGTGGAAGACTGCTACATACTGCAGCCCTGCATGGAGAATTAATTTATTGACATTTCAGTCCATGAGAGCCTCATCGAAATGCTGTAGTGTGCAGGCGTCTCTGATGTGTCTGAGCTATACAACAAACTGCAGTGGCTGCCTGCTACTGTAAACCTGTTTACAGTGTTTAGTGTATTTGATGTACACCAAGTCCTACGAAGATGAAATACACTTGACTGTTGAGTTTGTTCATTTTACAATAGCTTAGCACTAATGGTATAATATCAGAAAAGGTGGTACAACGTAATCAAATGTGATACTGGCTTATTTACATTTTAGGGCATTTGGCAGAAGCTTTTGTCCAACACTGATCACGGTGTTTGCCATGCAAGGTGCCGACCAGCACATCAGGAGCAGTTTTGGGTTCAGTATCTTGCCCAAGGACACGTCAACATGCAGACCAGGGGCATCGAACCAGCAACCTCCCAATAACAAGACACTGGCATATCTTTTGCCCTTTCTGTGACCTCAGCACTTCATGCGTTACTCCATAATTCAGGCATACAGCCCTTCCCACTCTGCACTAATGAATAAAAAATCTAGACATAATGTTTTACCTATTTTTCAGCCTTTGGTTGCATCTTTAGTTGAATATAAATGATTTCACAGATGTCTACTGTCTGGCCAGAATGCTAAAATGTTTTGACCCAGGACAAAACCAGTGTTGGATTCCGCCACTATCTCCGTTTAAAGACTAGTCGATTAGTCTAAGTTTAAATTTCCACAGAAACATGAGGTAAATTAGTCGTTAGCAACGCCCCAAGCCTAATTTCAGTCAGTAACAACAAAATATTGCCATTCGATACTCTGCCCTGGCTGTGTGATATCAGATACTTGTGTCCCACATTCTATCATGAATTTCTGGGTCCGTGTGTTCATGTGCAAATGTGTGTGGCCTTTCTTCATGCATCAGCCAACCACAGCGTCACAAAGTCTATCTGTAACCCTCTCAACCTCCCATTAACCCCCGACAGAGCTTTAAAATAGTCATGCTAACCCACGCCGCATACATTACCCCTCCTCCACCGACACGCATTGACTGGCTCAACGGCACACGTGTGTGTGTCTAAAGGGCCCGGGTGTAGAGTTACGGCGGCTGCTATATCAGTGCGCTTCGACCAAATTTAAGTCCGTTGACATACTGTGAGCTATGGAAGAAAGAGACGGTGATGGAGGAATGGTCTCACTTTCTAAAGTTAGAGAGATATGAGACGATGAGGAAAGACAGAAAAAAAACTGAGCATAAGCAGTGCTGTTCGCTCACCTCCTGTGCGTGTGGTCCTGTGCCCACAGAGATGATGTACGATAGCATGTGTACACACAATCTGCTGACTCTGCAACCGTCACATTAACCATTAATTGCCTTTTTTCCTCCCCGTGTTCCTATGTGTGTGTGTGGCATAGTTAATGGCTTGTGGTGTGCAGCGGGGCAAAGATACTGCAGGATTCACTTAATATTCCTGCCACCTGCCAGCCATAATCTCCATCCTGCAGCACGTCTCAAGCCCCTGTGCTTTAAAATACTGTTGCTTTATTTCTCTGCCCATGAGTATCGTTTCTTCACACCCTCCTAATTATATTTATGTTGTGTGTGTGAGCATGTCGGCTTGTAAATCTCCCTCAACATCCACTTAACTTGCCCTTATGAGTGTGAATGTATCTGATGTGACTCTATTGTCTTTGATCAGCATCGGCATGTTGCAGTAATCTGAGTGTAGCTTCGACATGAGATGGAATTCGTGACCCTAACCGTGTATGATTGTCGTTTTACAACCTTGTGTTGCTTGTAAGGAGTGAAAAGGCCTTCCAGTGAAGTGAAAATAGCTGCTGGTTCATTTTCTTGGTGCTCTGGGAGAGTTGAATTTACACTTTCCTTAAAAAACTCAAAACCCAAATGGGAAAGACTTTCTTTGAAGTGGTGTTCATTCGACTGACATTACATCGTCAAAACCATGTCAACCTGTCATGAACATGAGTTTCTTGGACTGCTTCGTCGATGATTACACTTTTAAAGGTACAGAATTGCTATCCTGTCAGATTTGTACTTGCAGTCCATACATGGAGCTTGGATTACTGAGAGTGTGTTATTGTTTACACCACTAACACAACATTGTTTGAGATGTGGACACAGATTATCTGGCAACGTGAGGGGTTTACTGTCTCCTGAACAGCTCAAACATGTTTGATTTTACGATTTAAAATCTAGATGATTGCATCAGTACTTTCCAAACTGGACCACAACAACCAATAAGAGAGGCAATAGTTATCATTCTAGCCCTTAAAGCTAGCTCAAATTTGTTTAGGTCTGTTTCCCCATGAGATCATGCAAGAGGGATCATGTTAACGCAAAAAGTTAAATAGTTTAATTTTGATAATTAGGCCCACTTTGACATGTTTATGACAAGTTATTGTCATAATAAAGACATCTCAAAAAATCTTAAATGTGTATTAAAAGGTAGCGTCATTTACCGTATTAGACTGAATGACCTGATCAGTAGACTCATCTTGAGATGGGTGTCATGTCATGTAAAGCAGTACCATGAAATGTAAGCTATCTCACCTCATTGGCAGAATTTTTCATGATTTGGGAAAACTTGAACGACTTTGTTTTGTGAGGTGCTTTTGGCAGGTTTTCGTTAAGTTGTCGTGCCATACTCATCTTGTTGGGAGTGATTTGTTGTGCAGGAGTTGCTATATGAATGTGGCGTTAACACGACTTACTGTCGCTGTAGTTTTGCTGTATAACAGTGATCGTGCTGTTCCACACTGTTGCCGTGCAGCCGCTCTGTCATCGCTGTGGTTCTGCCTTGCTGCTGTGTTGTTTTTTCGGTGTTGGTGTTGCAGACCAGGGTCCCACTTTGACTTGTATATGACCTCTGCTCCTGTAGGTCATCATGCCCCCTTCCAGCCGTTGGTCACTGGGTCACATTTACACCCCTCACCGGCCTCCTCTCCACCCTCCTCTTCCTCCCCCTCGACTCTTCCATCTTCCTCACAAAGCTCAGTCACAGGTCCTCCACGCTTTTCCTTCTCTTATCCTTTACTTTTTCCACATGATTTTCTTTTAGTCGGGGAGAAAGCGCCATCTGTAAGTTTAAGCTTCCATTTTTATTCTGTCGCTTTGATTCAACTGACTCTGCATCCCTGTGTGTTCTGTTTGCAGTGAGTGTTTCTCATTATTCAGTTGCTACCTCTTTCTCCTTATCAGGTTAGCAGCTTTGCTGTAATAAAACAGGTGTGAGGCTCCAGCCAGTCTTGCAAAGCAAACCCATTTCATTTCTTTACAGCCAATACCGAGCTCAATGCAGACCTCAACTTTAGTGCCTCAGCCAGTTTTTATGCGCCCCACTGCCCCTTTTCACTCCCTGGATAGAGATACACTACCTCTTTATAGATGCACATTTGAGGTATTAATATATAAATAAATAGAGCCAACCAATTACTACTATGTTAAAGGGGCAATGTGCAAGATGTGGTCAGGATTTAAGTTTAAAATGTTATAAGAAATGATCTAACATAAACAGCATAAACTGTGATGTTTTGTCAAAGACATTAGTATGCCAGCCAGCTGTCTACCTGTTCCTTTAGTTTAGGAGATTCATGTTAGCAGCACGTTCGCTACTTACCGAGTACACCAAATAAACTCACAAAATTTCATGAAAAGGAAATATTTTTCCCTGTTTTTCATTACTAAAAAAGTCAAATACAACTGCACACCATCTGAGATCGAGTTTCTCTCTTTTAGCAAACTAAAACCAGCGTAAATGCCTTGTTATCTCATCATAAAACACATTCCACAAGTCATAGTCCTGGTTAGGGACCATAAATTGCCTCCATACTTTATCCCCTGTCTTTAAACTGACCTCTGTCAGTCTCTGAGGCTGTGCCTGGTCTGAGTCTGGTTGTGCTGAGCCCCAATGCCAACGGTACCTCCTCAAATGAGCCAAAGTCTCAGTCCAGCTAATTATGCCAATAGCCTCGAGTAACTGAGCTAATTAGCTAACGGTAGCTAGCTACAGCCAAACATTGCTACAGCAAAGAGTATAGTTAGAAGGAGTTTGTGGTTATGCTGCCACCTTCAATTTTGGAGCTACTTTCGATCATGGGCCATATATTACAAGTCACGGCTGTAAAATTAGCTGTTTATTAAAAAAACTGTTCAATCCATCAAAACCTTCATTGAATGCTTGGAATGAGCTTTAACTCCTGGAGCGTTTTCCTCTCTGATCCACACTGCTTCCCCTCTCATCCACATCTTCATCATGCACACAGGGCAGCTGCATTTTTAAAGGGTCATCAAAAGAAGACTGCCAGAGCATACACTGTGTGCAAAGAAATGTTCCCAATGTGCAAAAGTGAGATACGCTTCCATTGCATACGGCTTGTTTCGCATCAACTTGGATAACTGAGGTCCTTTGAAGGTTTGCAGTGCTGGATGTCCCTGCAGCATTACTACGTGTTCTAATGTTCCGACCCTTCTGCAGAAAATCAAAAAAGTGTGTTGGTGGAAAAACTTATTCTGAAGGCAAGCAGAGTTTATTTCATGGCTCCATGTCTAGCTGAGGAATTTGAGACTGAGCGTTGTGATGCTCCGAACAAGTTCTTCACCGAGCATGATGGTGCTGTGCTGCTGTTTGTCCGTAATCTTGTAACCCCCATAACAAGATTATATGGTCTTGCTGCGGTTGTGTGAGAGGGAGAGGATAGAGAACTGGATTAATATTATAGTTAGTCTCTGTATTGTTGCTGTAGCAGTGTGTTGAGAGAAGATAAGAGGAACATGGTTTTGTTAGTGAGCTACAGACCTCTGAGTTCTAGAAGTAGCTTCTTAATACATGGTATAAAATACTAACACTACACTAAGACAAATTAAATATGTTTGTTTGTATTTTTATAATAAGCTTTAGTAAGAGTACAAGGACAAATTTAGTCAGAACTGCAGCTCTCACATTCGAGCCTCCCCTCCCCCCAAATTATCTGAAAATAAACCACTAGATCGGACGAATAAAAACACCCCCGGCAACAAAACCCAGCTGCTTGATTGGTTGCTGTGGAGTTATTTTTGAAAGCAATTTAGATTGTTTGGTTTGCTTCTCAGCTTTGAGGCAACAAAAGCTTCACAGTGGCAGCAACAGACAAGAGTCCACTCCTCTTTCAACAATCGAAACTGATAGGATGCGCAGGAAGTCCACCGCTGTATAATAGAGCTGCAACGATTAAATCCATCGCCAGCCATCTTGACAATAGAGTAATCAGTTAGCAATTTTTTTTTAGATGTTAATATGTTCTGGTTTATTTAGTCCTGTGACAGTAAACTGAATATCTGTGGGTTGTGGACAAAACAAGAAGTTTGAGGACGTCAAATTAAGGAAACACTGACCAACATTTCTCACAACTTCCTGACACGTTATACACCAAACAACTAATCAATAAAAGGAGAAGTTTTATGCCTTTGAATATTGTCCACAGCAACAGAAGCTCCTCTCTCCCACAGAAAACACTATTACTGAATACAGGACATCACACCATGTCACACATTTGCTTTATGTCTAGCAGCTAGTTCAGCATGTAGTAATTGATTCAGCACAGCTGCTCTGCAAAAACTGCAGCACTGAGAAAACTGATGTGTTTTTGGAAAACTGAAGCATGAAAACCTATTCCTGTAGTAAAATTATGACCTTGGAAATTAGCATTATAAATCTCCTTTAATTGAGAAAATAATCAACAGATTAATCAACATTAGTATAATTGTTAGTAGCAGACTTTACCACACAAAGTAATTATCCAGGACCAGCAGCATCTTGAATTTAGATTTTTATAGATATAGAAAGATAAAAGGAATTTCTTCTCTCAGACTGTGAGCGTCTGTCCATGATCTCTGTTCTGCTTCCTCATTTGTAATCTGTACCTAATCTTCCTGCTTCATTTGAATTATCTTTCCATTTCATTACTTAATAAACAGCACACCCTCCATCTCATTCACTCTACTGTCTCATTCCATTTTCACTGACTTTATTAGCATGAAATTGTGCCGGAAAATTGCCCCTACAGTGTGCAAAATGTCGATTTTCAGCAGAAACAGGTGATTGATGATGAAATTGTTTGGTTTGAAAACATGCATCCTAAAGAACAGTGATATGTAGAGCAAAGTCAAGTCAGTGAAAATAATCTGGCCGTTTTCTCCATCTCTTTCTGTGTCAGATGGAGCAGCCGTCCATGGACCAGAAGGGCCACGCCAACGTGCCGTGGATTGTGGAGCCGGGTCAGGAGGCCAAGAGAGGAGTCAACACCAAGTACGAGACCACTATTTTCTAACATACACCCGCCTTGTCCACTCCTGTGTGTGTGTGCCTTTCAGAGGTTGCCCTGTACTGGGGCCCCGCCCCGGAGTTGGGCACGAGCGACGCACGCCGCCGCGTCACCTCACCGGCTGAAAAATAAAAAACAAAAACATCCCGCCCCGCCCCCGTTAGCCGAGCCTGTCCACTGCATGATGACGTTTGGCGCTGCGCTGTCTCTCTCTTCTTTCTCCTTGTCTCCTCTTCTCTCTTTTTGTTTCTGCTCTAAACCCCTCTTTGGCCCCGGGCCCCAATCTCCTGCCTGCAGGGCTGGCGCATGACCTTTGAACCCAGGGCTGTGGTGCACTTCTCTGTCTCCACCTATAGGAGAAACGGTCCATCTTTTTTTCCACTTCCTGTCTGTCGGTCAGTCGGCAGTCAACCAGTCGGTTGTTCTGCTTCCAGCTCCTTGTTTCGTTCTGTTTTTTTTTCTTCCTGTTGATGGGTGTAACCGTTTGGCTTCGTCTCTCTCCTCCTTTTTTTCTCCAGACTGCCTCCATCCCTCGCTTTTGTCTGCATTTCAGCCCCTTTTGTCAAACTGCCCCCTGATAGTTTTAAAGAGATTTGCTACCAGAATACTGCTAAGCGCTGTGACAGTGTTTTAGCTGTCTGTTGAGCCCCGAGTGGGAGCTGACAATGACGAGGGCTGTTGTCAGAAAATGACAACTGGAGGGAAGTTCAGACATTTTAGACATTTTTTAATAAAACAGGAGAGGTGATGTAGCACAGTCTCACTCTGACTCAAACTGGTTCATCCAGCAGGCTACTAGAATGTATTTTAACTTTTTTGATTCTTTCTATCAGATTATTTTTTGAAAATGCTAACAAACTTGTGAATTTTCTTTGACTTTAAACTTGACCTGTGACACAGGAAGATTTTTCCTTTTTTCTTTTTCTCCTGCCTTTATAGCACCTTTTTTTCAGCACATGTGTGTATATGTTCAGAATTCTTTTAACCACATGGATTTTTTCTTCCCTGGCCGTGAATTTTATTTTGGGGGAAACAAATATCTTGTATGTAAAAGGTTTTAGCATGTGGCTTGTGAGACGCATGGTGGCCATTTTGGATTTGCTGAGCAGGGGGGCCGGTGGAGAGGCGGGGTGTGAGGGCTCTCTCGATAAGTGATGTCATCTCATTTTGCAGGGCAATGCCGGACGCTCATGTCTATTACTGTGGAATGCAAAGAATGTAGCCAGCCCTAAACACGGACCTTGACACACATAATGCAAAATGGACTACAAAGGACACCTCTTGCTCCAAATATGGACGCTACTCCACAGTGTTTAAGGTTGACTACAAACATTTTACCACCATTCATCCACATGATGCTTGACACAGTAAACATATGACAACTGACACTTTCACAAACACAAACACACACACACACACACTAACAGGACTGCATCTTGACAGACGTCGGTCTGCTCTGAATGTACACTTATTTGAAAGCAGCCTCAACTTTCTGCAACTACAGCAGGATCTGTTTTATGTGCCCAGCTGGGAGGCATGACGTGTGAGCTTTTTGGGCTTCTGCTGGTAACGGACAATGGGCTCGCTAACGGCACCAGTGGGCATGTGTCCGTGCTGGAAGTTGACATGGGGGGTTTGAGGACGTCTGGCTGGCTCTTTTGTTCGTTACTTTATTTTCTTTTGAAGTCAGAAAATAATAAAGAGATATATGCACAAGCGTGTAAATGTGATTGGACTTGCTGCAACACGCTCAAGATGCAAACAGGTGTGTCCTCATCACGACGGATGATGATCAACGTATGTGAACAAAAACAGCATCTGGCGTTTAAAAAAAAGTATTCTATTCGTATTGCCCGACATTTTAATGTTTAATATGAGAGTATTATATTACCATGATGATTATGATTATTCTTGTGCAATTCTTGTCTACTGTTGTCTTAATGTTACATTATTTTTCTATGATATGAGATGAAAAACTTTGGGCTTGAGAATGATGGCCATCCTTTAAAAAAAATCTGAAAACGAGATGATCATACTTGTACACACGGAGAGTGAATGTTTGCAGGTGGCTAGCTAACTCTTGTCAGGTCAAACCCTCCATCATTTCTCATGGGGCTCTACTCTTATCTAGCAGATGTACTATTTTAAACGCAGTATTACTGTATTATTTGGATGAGACGTTATCCAATTATAAAATGTATATAGATATTTTGCCAACTCATTGTTCATACATGTAATGTAAAAGAGAAAAGAATAAAGGATTTGCAGTACATGGCACTGGAAACAAGGTACCAAAATAAAGGTTGGACATTAAAAAGTGGTAGATTGGTAGAGATTGTATTTTGAGTGGAAACTGAAACGGTTTATTTGGTGACATCACTGCTGACCAACTATGTACATAGGCTTGGGCTTCCAGCACAATGATTTTTGTAATTTTGGCCATTATTTATATCCTTGTAAAGCACATGGAATAAAATATGACTTGTAAAACCATGATTTATCCTTGGGATGAAGTTGTCATTTTATTATGCTTGTTATTGCCTTTTTCTCAACACATGCTACATAAAAGGTTTGAAATGTTGGTATGAATTCCTTATAGAACATGAAAACTAGGTGCATGCACAACTTTGGCAAGAATGGACCCGGGAGTCTGTCTGAAAACTGTCCAGACAAAGGAAATATCTATAAATAAAGTATTACAATTAAGAATAGCTTTCAGATTTTTGGCATTCAGCTTGGTTAATGAATCAGCAAGATATTGATCTAACTTCACGTCCACTGCATTTATTTTTGCCACATGGCGAGTTCCCTCTCATTGGAGTTGTCGCTGATTCACACCTTCAAGTTGTCAAAGTCATTAGTGATGCAGAAACAAAAAGTGTAAATTGTTTTGAAGCCTTCAGACAAAAGATGTTGGAATCTTAAAGCTTACTTTAACTCACTTCTGTCAAAGCTCAACTACGTGAGCACCATTCAATTTTTATTTGCCACAACTGGAAATACAACTGATATTCATGTAGCTCTCGCTATCATCAGTTACTTGTAGCCGCTTTGTCCAAAATCAATAAGTGATTACTGTTGCCAAAGAACAGATTAACAGTGATTATCAGACAAATGGTAAAGCCTCTTCGGTGTTACACAGCGAGAGAGTAAGCACTGCTAGAAATCACAATGCAGACGGCTCAGCGGTGCATCGACTCTGACAGCGGGGTCTTCAGCGGGTCAGCGGCTCGCTGCCTTCTCATCAACTCAATCAACCACCTCCTCTGGCCTCTAGACAACCCGACCGACACCGGGGTACGTGCGGTAATGACAGACCGAGCGACCAGGCTGTGGAGGGATGCCAGGTTTCCATGGTGACCACATCCCTTCACAGCTTCACCCATAAGCTTCTATGTAAGCACAAACATACATTGACACTGTCATGATAAATAGGCAGTGAACCGCCACAGCAGCTGTTTATTGACCGAAGGGACTTTGCTGCGATACTGTAGAAGCATCCACTGTGTGCAGCAAAGCCTCTGCCAATATGATGTATCGTCTCTAAAAGATGGCCACCACCACACAGTCTCTTTCCCTATAATACCGACTTCTCAGCTGGTTTAGCGTGTCTCACCGGCATTTTTCTAGACTTGAAATGAGAGGCAGATAGATTGAACACAGCAAAGACCCTCGGACAGTTTCATTTCATTTCAGACAGATTCTCCACCTCAGAAAAGCATGTTATTTATCTAACTAACCCTGGAAGCCGGCTTAGCGCGTCATCTTAGATGCAGCTTCCATCAAATCTTGTTGCTTCAAAGCTCAGGGATGAGGAGTTTTACTTAAACAAGCAGGAGGAGGCTGGCAGGGATTGGGAATTGACTGACATAAAATTAACCAAACACTGTTCACTGAGACAACTTCGAAAAAGGATCTACGGGATCTACAGTGGTAAGTGTATTTCAGCAGAATCACATACACTTAGTTTTCTCTTTAACTGTACATTAGTTTGATGTTGTTGTGTAGTTTCACAGTATGAACCTGGTTAGTAAAATATTCAGATTTACTAAGTTCCAATGCTACTGAATCTCTTGTCGATCCACTTAATGTCGCCTTTTGCATGTGAGTAATGAACAATCGATAAAACTTAAAACAGACAATGAAAATAAATAGTAAACATTAGCAGGTTAATTCTGGGCAGCATCAAGTTTTTCTTTCGACATTTAAATCAACAAATATCACCTGTAGCAGATCATGAAAGCTTCAGCTGATTAATATTAGAGCTGCAGCTGTTGAATGATTAATGATTTAGTCAATGAAGTGTCAAAGAATTGTGAAAAATGCTTATTACAATTTCCCAAAACCAAAACAATGTCTTCAAATTGCTTCCATGTCCAACAAACAGCCCCAAACCCAAAGACTTTTCATTTATCATTATAAATAACGAATACAAACTGAAAAAGCTTTACAAGCAGTTTGACATCTTTGCTTTAAAAATGGCTGAAATGATTAGTTGATCATCAGAATAGTAAGCGATTCATTTCATTTTGATCAACCAACGATTACAGATTACTTTTTTAAGTCATTTCTCAGGCAAAAATGTCTAAAATGTGACACTTTGCTGCTTCCTTGTCTTACACTCTAGTCAAATTGAATATGCAGATTTTGGACTGCTCCTTAAACAAAACAAGCAGTTAGGGCTCCCCTCAGGCTCTAGAATCTTGAAGGGGAATAATGAATAATTGAGAATATAATCTGCAGATTGATAAAATACAATCGTTAGTTGTGTTGGATACGTTTACTCAGGATGTCACATGCTATAATGACTATTTATTAAGCTGCATATAAAATCTATAGTGTTTCTTTTGTCAAACAGTTTTGAAATGTATTTATTTATGACTTTAATCTCCTGCCAATGCTAAAGCTAAACCCACAGTAACTAGGTTTGTTAAGAGATTTGAAAGTGTCCATTCAGTAAATTCTGTTCCACAAATACATGCTGCACAAAGAGTTTACCCTCCACTACAACCCTGGTGTTATTGCAATATTTACACCACTTCTAGTTCTTTTACACACAATCACTGTCTTTTACCAAGCCCCATAAAACCTGGATTGGAAAAGAAAAAAACTCAAATATGTGCAGCAGTAAGGATGAGCGCCTGTGGTTGAGTGTCCATTAAACTACAGTGGACTGACATTTACAGTGAGCCTCTGAAGGGCTGAACAAGCATTTGTCATGAGCTATAAACCGCTGAATGAAAAAGCTCGCAATCTACGGCTACAATCTGCAGCCAATACAGGCGAGCACTGCTCGGCTGCTTTTCCCGAGATTGGAGGAGAACGAGGACCACAAACGGTTTGCTCAAGATTTACTGCCAATCTGCAGTTTGCTGCGTGCTGGTGAAAACTGACAGAAGATCTTCTGGCTTGTGAAGAGCAGACCACTGCCGGGTGAGAGTGGGAGGTAATTCAAGGCATTATTTTCTGCAAGATCAGAGCAGGAGTGGAGTGGAGAGTGCTGCAGCGGCTCCTGTATTTAGGCTTCGGCACTCAAACAGCACGATTTTTATTTCTACTGCTGGCAGCGGTGGAGGCGACGGACTTAACTGAGCACAGAGAGGGACAACGAGGGAAAGACGTGGAGAGGCACTGCAGATTTTTAGCACCGTGAGAAGCGAATGACTGATTTCTGACTAATTTCTTCTGTCTGCAGTGAAGTGTAAGACAGGAAGAGTACATGCTTTGTTTCACCGGCTGTGTCAGACTGTGGGAGAGGGCCAAACTTCCAGATGGTGTGTACTGCCCACGGCTAGCAGCTAAATGAGACGACTATGTAAAAACTGCTCATGTAACAATCATATCTGGCATTCGTTCAATAGGAACAGCTTACACAGGTCCAGATCCTCCATGTTTATCCTGTATGCACACTCAAATCATCATTTATATGCCTCTAATGCATATGCAGGAGGATGCACCGAGAAACTATTTTACATAAAGACAATCTGCTGCGTTTAGTAAATGACCGGCTCTGCACCTGGCAGGTGTGATGCAGCAGTGCTCACATCATCATAATGTACTGATTTATTACAGCATGGAACTGAGTTGTAGGAAAGTGAGAGATAGAGGAATAAAGACCTTCACACAAAGTAAGCAAACACACACTCACTCTTGGATACACACCCTGCTGGAGTTGGCTCACGATGTGCAACCTGATAAAACTGGACACAGCGCGGAGAGTTGGCCAAATAATAAAAGGCTCGCTCTCTTATACACACCGGAGAACATTCACAGTCGAGTCTGGCAGACTTTATCTCTGTAGGGTACAAAGAAGCGACTTGGACAAAAACAATCCGGCGCTGTGCTCCAAAGGAAGCATTCACAAACACATCAGTGAAGTGTGGCCGCCTCGCTTTTCATAGGCTGGATCTGGAGAAGACACGTTTCCATCACTGTGGCGATACAGCAATTATACAACACTGATGATAAGTGACTTTGCTTAACAACAACAACAACAACACACCACCGAAACAGAACTAATTCTAACCTTCCAAAACAGACACAGAAAGGTTGTCTGAGTCAACACATGCTATTGTTCTGGTATTTCATATAAATACAAGAGAGGTGGGAGCAATCAAGACAAGGGCTGTGTCATCATCGATTAACTGATTAATAATCAATTAACCTCGACAATATAAAGTCAGGAAACAGTGAAGATCTCTTCAAAGTCAAACATCCCAAACCTGAAGACATGATAGCGAATCACAAAAGCAACACATTTCTGCTGAAAACATTAGCTCTTAACAAGATGTCGGCTTTATATACTTTGGCTACATAAAATCCTGTTTGGCTTTAAATTGGATGAGGCAGGAAAGAGGGAAGAATAACTTTAGACAAAGCCCTTACACATAACAAATGTGATATATCTGCCTGGTAATGAAGCCAACAATCTGTGCCAACAAAGACAGGAAAGGCTACAAGCCAAGTTAAACATCTATAGGATCACCATCAATTACAGCCATCGCCTGGAAAGAGCAACGGAGCTCAATGAAACAACTCAGCAACAAACTTTAAACATTCACCCGCTATGATCGCTTGTCAAAAATGACGGATTTTGACTGATGAACATAATCGACCCAAGATATTCTAGAAGCAAGAATCTAAGAGCAAAAAAACACACCTGGACACAAGTGCAGCAAAAGCAGGTAAGACACGAGGAGCAAACACAGGAAGTATTTACCAAAACAAGACACGTGACAGAGAAACCTTCAAAATGATCAAGATTTAAGGAGTAATTTTTTTGAGGTGTTGAACTGAAGTATTGTAAATATTATAATGAAACATTTGTCTTGACTTCAAAAGCCAGAAATTGTACTAACTGATATGAAAAATACAATGAGTCTTACTGTGCACCCTGAAATCAACCCAACAGTCTCCAGGAAACATCCCAGCCCGGGTGCAGCTACATGACTCAAGGATTTGCATCACAACCGACGCTCCTGGCTGCCATTCAAACCAAGGAGAATCAGTCACAATAGAGTTGGAACGTGGCCCGAGGTCGGTGGTGGTGATGACAGAAAATGACCTCAGATGTGCGTCAACTTTGCATTCAGTGAATTCGCACATTTGTACAAAAAGCCGGCATCAAACCGCATTTCTATCTGTGTTTGTTTGCTGGAGCCTGCGTGGAGGATGAGCATGTAGGTTAAGTGCTACAGCAAAATTAGATATGACAGTGCAGCAAAACCCTCAGAGGAAGTGTTTATACAAAACGACAATTTGCTACGTTCTGTGCAGCTGAATGCAGAGCGGAGACGCTTCTTGTAGAGGCAGATGATGCTAAAGCATTAGTGAGAGCTGCACGTTGATCCACCCAAAACACAAAAACCACTACCGGCGTGACTGCGATAAGAACTGACGGGCTCTCGCTTGACGTCCACGCCGCCGTATCTCTGAGCTGACTTTGACGTCTGCTCCCAAAACACCTGAAGCTGGGGTGACGCCGCGGGGCTCACAGCGAGCCGTCTCCCAGCATTCAACCGATGTGACAGCGGAGAAGCCAGGCAGGCACATAAAGCTGCTTATGTCACCTTTTCTGTACACAAGAATCAGCACAGCGCAGATCACAAACTTTACGCATTAAGAATTAAGAAAAAATGTGAGATTAGTTGTTAATACCAAGAGAAGACGACTGAAGGAAGCTGTTAAAAAAAAAATAATTTATAAAGTACATTCAGTTGAGTAGTAGAGCTGCTACAGCCAAAAAGACAGTACAATCCATGTGTTTATTAAGCTTTAAAGAGATGTAAGAGCTGCAAATTAGCTTCAGCATCCGTCACATCTCTTTCTCCTATTCAACATTTCACTGTCGCAACACACAAATGAGCTCCCTCTAAAGAGAGCCCAGTGAAATGTTTTAATTTCACACAGAAAGAAAATATACTAATTAATAACTACAAAAACAAAATGCCCAATTCATCCTCTAACCATTCTAATCTGGTACACATTAGCTTAATGTGCTGACAGGCCACAACGAGACCTTGACAGGGTTTCGGTGATAATTAGTTAAGCACTGTAATTCAGTAACAATCGTCCCGTGTTCCCTTTTTCACCACTGTTTACTTCACAAAAAGGAACAGTTTTGATGTTTGGAGAAATATGTCAGTGTACTTTCTGGCTTACGAGTTAGATAACATGTCAGTTTGTTGAGCGTTAAGGCGATTAGCTTAGCTTAGTTTAGCATAAATACCAGCTGCGAGGTGGGGGGGCTAGTTAGGATAGCCAAGTCGTTACCCGCTCTCCCTTCTTATCAGCTAAAATGCAATGCCGAATTTGCTTTAATCACCCACTGAGATGTGCTGGATTGTGGGTTTCTTAGAGGTAAACCATCCTCGATTACACCACTAACCATCACAGTCTCTATATAGGCCACACAGTCAGCTGTCCACAGCACTGCCTGCCGTATATTCAAACTAATTGACACATTAAGGCGCTCTATTTAATGAGCATCCGTTTTGAGCAAGTTTGTATGAACAGGCGGACGGGAGCTCCTCAGAACAGAGCCAGTAAACTATATTAAGCCATCTGTTGTCAAAAATGGTTAAATCTCATGACGAGAGTGAAAAACCGTCCCCTGCCTTTCATCCCGTCTCAATCCACCGAGTCACAACCAGCATGAAGTCTTGATGCCGTGTACCCGATGCTGTTTTTAGCCGTGCTACAAATGAGTGAACAAATGTTTTCAAAAGGAGCTCTTGAAAGATAAGCAGATAAACTGCACATACGCACAGACACGGAAGCTTCCTGAGGCTAGAAGCCCACACAGCTCATCAACCTGCTCCAGTCGCTCTGCTCCAGATCTGTCTGCCTTCATTTGAGCTCAGCAGCAGCAGCACTAATTGTTCGGGACAACCAAAGTTTAATGCTAAATGTTGCAAGAGCGCTGGCACAAGTAAGTATGGTAATGGGGTCCTTAAAAAACGATGTTTGACTCAGGTTGTTCTTTGTCTGGTCAAACTGAGAGGTAGCAGAGACCGCCTGAAGGACCTGCAGACTGATTTCGTAATCGTTATATAAAGACATTTATTTTTGACTTTTTTTTTGTTTTTTGACATGATTCATTCATGGTTCCCATTTCTGCTCATTATTTTGGTTTTAACTTATTTAATTTTGTTCTGAATTTTGGATATGACAATCCTGTCTGATGTTAGTACCAACGCTATTCAACATCAATTAAATCTTTGCAAATCTCCGATTTTAAAATCACTCTTTTGTCTGGGCTAACTGTTGCTGCCATTAGCCCTTTTAGCTCAGTTAGCTGTGCAGCTAACGTTTCAGACTGGGAGATATACAGGTCAGGCCTAGCTGGTTAGCATGCTATCTTAAGTATGAAATATATCTCTGTTTACAAAAATGCCCATTACTCTTTGATCAGGGTTCACATGTAAGACAATACATGAAAAAGGTCATGCATATAGCTGACTATACACAAGAGGGTTGATACTGGTACCATAAAAAATAAGATGATGTGCAGTGGTGCGGGTTGGAGAGACTCTTGAGGCCCACAATATGGGAAAAAGTTAAAGACGAGAGTGCAAATTTGCAACTAAAAAACCTCAAACAGCAGCTCCCTGAAGCCTGTGAACCAAATAAACAAGACTCTCGTCTGCCACCAGGGGACTAAACCAAGCATCGTTATAAATGTGTAAAGTTTGCTTTGATGGATTCAGTGTTTCACCTTCAACACCCAAGTTGAAAGCTTATTTCAGAGTGATTTAAGCCAGAATGTGTTTCTCCATCCTGAAAGCTGCCAGTGTGCCCGCAGTCAGTGGAGTCGCTCCAATAAGAGTCTCTCAGGGCACCGTGAGCAGACGCTTGGCTCTATTGATTCAAGCCTTCCAAATAATTAGAATTAAATGTCCCACGACAACAAGAGCAAAATATGGGCTTTTTTTATTCCAGAATGAAAAATCAATCCACAGGCCAACTTCTTGTCAACAGGAGAGTCCATAGAAAGAAAATGTCCTTTTTTTATGAACTCTATCACAGGTCTTCACAGGTCAGAGCTGCAACTGATGATGAGGATTATACATTTTTGTGCCATCAATTGGAACTGGCACAAGCAAACCTGGAGCATGAGTGTGACCTGAGATTGTTACTTGTGATTACAGCACTGACTATTTTGTGGTAATTGTCGGTTAGCCTCTTGTGTTCCGCAGTACAAGATGTATATCAACATAAAATACAGACTGAGCTGAAAATCATGAAGACATTCTAACAGTTGAGTTGAAGGGTTAATCGCTTAGTAGAATTACGTTTCTATGGTTTTCTAGGCCCAGCTCCCTTAAATTCAAGGACCCAACACAGGTTAGGTTAATTGCTGCTCAATTTGGGATCTCAGGGCTTCCGTAGTCGTGGACAGACGTAGCTAAAACCTGAACCCTGATCCTCATCTGTTTACATAAGGCAAACGTGGTGTATGTTGGAATGTTTGGCAAAAACACATCAATCAGGAGTCAGTTTTACAACGCTGCTCATATTTGTTGTGCATGTCAGATGACTCGTGTGATCAGCGACTCGCTCATCCTCTGATAACAACTCTCTGGAGACTTAAAGATCATCTGCTTTTTCCCACGCTCAATGTTTTCATCATCCCGTGAAAGCTCTTTATGTAATAACTACAGCGCATGATGGAGGAGTTTAAAGAGCTTGGGGTTTTTATATCGAAGAGCAGTTCTGTTCAGCTCTTCCCCAAGAGGACTTGTAAAACATTAGAACTGCATCTTTGGACCTTATAATCTGATCGGTGTGTCCTGGTCATAACTCTGGTGAGATCAAAGTGACAGTCGCTCCTCTCAGCTTTAAAGAGGCCTTTAAAACCGCCGCTGCACTTTAGCTGGCCTGCACTTTTTCCTTTCCTGCCACTTGTTCTCAAGTACAAACCCAGATTAAAGCGTAAAGCGTCGTCTGAAAGAGTTTGTATACGTGTGTTTTGGGATTTATCTGTCGAGAGCAGCTACCTCACTTCATCCTCCAAACTGCTGCTGAGAAGGTTTTCGGGATGATTCCAACCTCGTAAATCTCAAACACATCTGAGCTGAAATGCACGGATGAGTGACGGAGGCTGTGTGATTGAGGAGGCAGTGGGGATACAATGGGGACAAACGAGTTGTCAAGCAAGACAGTTTGATTGTCTGCTTCAAAAGGCGCGTTGTGTAATGTGTGACTGCAGGGTGGCCGAGCGGCTTCGGGGGAGCTGTTTTGTAAGCAGAGGCCTTTCCCGCGAAACAGTCAGGACATGCAAACACATCATCAAACCGGCTTGGTGGAGCTGCCCTTGAGCAAGACAATGGAGGGTCTTTTCAGTGCACAAGTGGAACTAAACATCTACTTACTGCTGCTTTTATAACCAAAGAGGACACAAAAACAAAATGCTTTTGAATAAGCGAGTTTGTCACGTCAAGGGGTTGGTCATGTTGAGTTTTTTCAAATCTAAACATTTTCCTTCTGATCACTCAAAGAGAATTTTGTGCTCAAAATAAAGTTTGTTATGGCAAGATTATCATAACACTTGACACTGTTGATTTTTTTGTACCAAATCAGTTTAAGTTCACCAGATTGTCCAGATTATGTCAAAAATCATTATCACTCTTTCATAAAACCATAAAATCTTGCTTTTTGTCCTAACCAAACATCCTGAACCTGAAAACATCTTGTTATTTGGAGTTTTAAAAGCTTCATCTTCATATAACCAATAATTTATGTTATGGTGGAAAGTAAGATGGCCGCCATTGATGCCAATGCCCCAAAACTGTATGACTGAACGAAAACAAAAGTGAACATTTCACCCCAGATTTGTCATAGATCTTCTGGGCAATTGTGAGAAATACTATAATATTCATGGTTTCTTCTGAGCTCCACGCCACAGTATAGGGCTGCAACTAATCATTTTGACTATGAAATGGATTAAAATGTTTTAAAAAGACCACCAGAGGCTCCATGTCATGGCTTTAAAGGGTAATGTATAATATTTTGAGCGTCAGTACAGCAGAAAGCAGCTATTTGGTGTATAAAGAGCAGAATAATGACGTCCTGATCAGACAGTGGTGTCACACTCCCTATATGTGTGTGTGTGAGTTGAGATCTGAGCTTCTCTGTGTTATCATCCCCACGTCCATATTCAAGATGGCCACCTGGTAACAAACTTTCTCATATTACAGCTAAACAGTTACTAAATTATGTCTTTCAAAACATTTGAGACCAAAATATAGTTCTCAAAACATTTTGAAAGGGAAATTGTCTTTGCGGTGATACAATCTCACAATATAGAAGCGGGCCAGTCGGCCGTGTTTCCTAAAAAGTAATATAGCACAACAAAAGCTGCGTTTCACTTTTGTTTATTCAACTAATAGACACCACTTTGTACTACAGTCAAATGTACCGACACAGTAGCCATCCCACACTAAACTCCTACAACTGTACGCCACCTTTAACTCCTACTAACTCCTACCTACAGTGTCAACGGTCATGTTCTATCTGCAAAACTTTTGCAAGTTTTACTGCGTTATAGTGGCATCTGACACGACTGTACTGATCAGATCTGAGCCAGTCAAAGACATAAGAGGACAAAGCACATGTTTGTCTTCTCTGGCATTAAATCTAGCAAATTCTTATCGTTACTACTGAAAAAAATCAGCAGCTTTGATGGTGAATTGACAAGGAATATTTCCACACAGTGAAGAGGAGCCTGCCTCCTTCCAGCCGGACCGGTGAAGGAGAGGTAAGCCACCCGCTCTCTCTTCCTGTGGCTGTGTCAGTGTGGGTGCTGCTGGTCTGGCCAGGTGAGCTACTGGATGAGGTGAGGCACAGGTGAGCAAAGCATCTGCTCCTTCTGGGCCCCATTCCATTTCAATTTCCACTCCATTCCTCTATCACGCATCCCAATGAGCTTGCATCATCTAGAGTCTGTAGGTTTTTCAACATTATCTCGTGACGTAGCCGTGGCTGTGTTTCAAGAAAATCAGTCCATAACCATCTGGGCAGATGGGCGAGGGGAAGGTGGGGCATCTAAGGAGAAACGGGATGCAGCCCCGACTGTGGGAAGAGCTCTGGCTCTGAGCCGTCTGGCTCCACAAGGGAAAGCAATAAAGGTGGAGCGCAGCTGAGCCAACAGCTGACAGGAACAGGAACCGATGCTCGGCCAAGGTCAGGAGAAACACACACACAGCCACACACGGGGTGAGCGTGTAACAGCAAAACAGGGTCAGGAGACACAGGGGAACGATACTGTGGAGACCCGATACTCAGGGGGAGTCAGAGATCTGATGGTCAGAGAGCAGAGGGACGACACGTGTGAGAAAGGAGAGAGAGTTAATCAGTGTAGCTGCTACTGTTGGCAGCGGGAGTCACCTGGTACCAGGTCTCACACACACACACACACACACACACACACACACACACACACACACACACACACACACACACGGTAAGTAATTTCTCATAGTGCCTGCTTCATCCAGTTTCCTCTTGTTCCAAACTTAGCAGCTGCTCATTTAGCGTGTTCCTTCCTCTAATGTAGGCCCATGAATAAATATTTATCAATTACACATTCTCTCATGTACACATTAGCGCTGGAAAGATTAGTAGTAGAGCCCGATTATAAATCTGCGGGGCTGAGGTAGATTTATCTGCCTCAGCCAATAAGTTCAAACAAACTGCAGCACAGAAATGTCAAAGATGTTTATGCAGTGATTCAGAAACTGTGCTGCCGGACCGATACTGAATTTTTGGGGCTATTCCCAATATTAGGAAGCTATTTTTTTTTTTTTTTTAGATTGATAAACACTTCATTGACAGACTAAGATCATATTAATAAATAATGTGTGTGTAAAGCATGAACATGGGTACTGGAATCAATTTTAAATCCCACAAACATCAACCTGCTGCTGTAAAAATTGGTGATTTTGGTCTTTTCTCATGATTTGTAGACAGCGACACCAACACATCCATCAACTTTTTACAATTGTTATTTGTGGCTGTATTTCTTCACAATCATTCATTAAAAAACAGCTACCACACACATACACACAAACACACACACACACACACACACACACACACACACACACACACACACACACACACACACACACACACACACGATTCTCCTCTTACTGACACTCAGGGATGCTTCACGCCTCTGCCTCCCTCCCAACAACCTACATGTGTGATATCTACGCCCATCGTCAAACAAATTGCACTTGTGTGTGTGTGTGTGTGTGTGTTGGAGCGCTCGGCTGGCCACCCCCCCAAAAATCTGCATGCACAATTGCACGCCGCATAGCCATGAGCTTGAAAAATAGCAAGCACCTAAAAAATTAATGGGAGGAAAGAGAGAGAGAGAGACTGAAAACAAAATGAAAGTCTTAGACAGCAGACGGAAAGCCGGAGGGGAGCGCAGTTCTTTTTGAATCAGGACCTCTCCACATCTCCTGGGAGTCCACGTGCGACTGCAGACCTCTCGCTGTGAAACTAGAAAAGGTTTAAATATTGGCCCTATATACTGTATTAGCCCGCACCCCAGAATACACAACGCTTCTAAATCAGGCTAATTAGGCTAGCAGGCCTCTGAACTTAACATCTTTAAATCACTTTTTTAAAGCAGATGCTGCTGTCCAAGGTGCAATTTGCAATCTGAGCATCCGAAACAATGTCCTGATTTTATCTTTTACAATGACTTTTTTTACTGCTTTTCCTTTATTCATCCAAACAATTTCACATTATTGAGGACTCAGCGTCCTTCGCCCTCACATTAAGAAACAAAATTAATTGACTCTAAATCTTAATAACTGTGAAACCAAAGAACACATTCAAACACTTCTGGGAGATCGTAAACAATTTGGCAGAATATTCTGAACTCCTCCTGCAACATTAAAGTGCAAAAATATTAAGAAAATGAAGCTGTTTATATGTATTGGGACATTCTACCTGAAACATACACCTTTTTTTTCTTAAACGTCAAGTAAACTTTTGTAAACTTCCAGTCAGATAGAGAAAAAAAATAATGTTTGGTCCTATTTGAATTGTGCCGTGAATCATACATGTTTTGTTTTTAAAAGTTAATTTTTAAACTCATACATAGTATGTCGGAAAAACGATGAAATAATCTTATTAGTTTGTTAGTTATGTGTTTGAACTGAAAACTGGATCATTTCCAGCAGATCAGTGTGGGTCAGGGTTAGCGCATCGAAAGGTCAAACAGGCTTACCTGGGCTACATCGCATGTATAAAATTGCTGAATTTTCACTATGCTGCTTTTTTTTAAGTAAACTATGATAATTTGGTCATGGGTCGCCTCTCGCCTGAGTCCAGATCGGGTCTCATGAGTAGAGGAGGAAAAGTGTGAAGAAAATGATGGTGATGAATATGAGAAACAAAAACACTGGGGGCATATTTGCAAGTCGCATGGGTGCTACTAGCTGTTGCCTTTATAATTTAGTCACACAAATGTTCATAAAATGGGACCAAATGGTGCGTGAAGCATCGGGACACTGACATCCGTTCGCTTAACAGCCACGAGGGCTTTCTGAAAGTAACACACAGCGCCTTTGGAGGCAGACATTATTCGGGAGTTCATGAAACAAAGCTCCCTCTCCACTCCCGGTCATGCTGCGGTGAATTAGAGCTTACAGTATGACAGACATCAGAGGCACTCCTGGCCCAGCTGCAACCGAGAGGGGAAGGTGATGTCAGTATTGTGTGCAGACACTCAGACAGCTAGATAGCTGTAATTACTTCACCGGCAGACAAAGATTAATTAGGCAGGAGCAAGCAGAATTAATTGGGTTAGCGCACACCTCGACCAGACTTTAAAAAAGTTCCCACCATTCCCGTGGAGACTGCCGGGTCTGTAAACGGAGCTGCACAAAGGAAGAGGAAGTCAGGGAGCCACATGAGATCTGTTGTTACACAAATATGCACCTGGAGGAGAAGTTAAGGTTGTTTTTCTGAAAGCTTAGGACGCCAGATGAGTTCACTGTTTGGAACCACATACCTGAAACTAATCCCTCCGCCGGGCTTAAGGTATCAGTTTAATTTACACTTGAAAGCAAAAGGATCGCAGGCGATTATCTGAACTTGGCGCGGCAGCTCGCACATGTGTGAATGCGAGAAAAAAAAGATGACATCAGCAAACAATTTAAGATGCTCATTCTTTCCCGTCACGGGCCCGCGGCCAACTGCACGCTAAAATCAGACACCAAAGCTTTGTTCTCTCCTGTGCAAATGTGTCTAATCACCACTGGAACACGACTGCAAACTCCCCTGAATCACACCAGCATACATCCAGTCACCACCTATGAACACCCTGAATTTGGCACACTTTCAAATCTCTGAGAATACACAGCTTGATAAGAAAAAGCACGACACCTTTACATCACCCAATGGAATGACGGTGTATAAATAGAAAGCACTGAAGTCTAACTGACAGCTGGCAGCGTTGAATCAGCATGTCATATGGCTGCTTTCGAGACTTGCACCACGATTGGAGCGCGTCCCAAATCTGACTGGCAACCGTGATGCTCCACGGCGCCCAGAATGTCTAAAGACCCCAAGACAAATGGTTTCAAGTTTGCCGTTGGAGGATAAGTAGGTAGTGGCGTCCTGTGTCGGGCCAGATAACAAGGCCTGTTGTTGAGCGAGCTTAGTTCAAGTCTAAATTTATATAAAGGACAGATTTACCACAAGAACTCAAAGCTGCTCCTCCAGATGAAGAACAGCTGGCGAGGTCACGACAGACATATTCTACCCAGAGAAAGGTCTCGGTACAAGGTTAGTCGGGGCTTTTTTTTTCTCAAGTGGTTTGTTTTTCACTCTGAGTGGCTGTTTTCTGTTATTAGCAGCTACTTCCATCATGGCTATCTTCTCGTACGCTCTGTTGCCAGTTTATTTGGTTCACCGGGCTCAAACTACTGCAGTCTAATACACCAGTTTATGAAATAAACCTACATAAAGATACAATAAACCACTGAACCATGATTACTTTTGCTTCAGTTTATCATTCTGAAGTCATAACTCAATGCAAATGATATTTCTGTAGATAAATAACACCATTTGCACTCTTTAAACCTCTCTATAACCACAGCTTACCGCCATCTGGATTTTTCAGGGGAAAAAAATAGCTAACCTTGCTAACAGGTAAAAGCAAGACAACTGGATTAACTGTGGAAACTCCAAACTGCAAACGAATCGAAGAAGTGAAGAGGTAGAGTGATAGAAAATGAGGGGAAACAGGAGTGAATGGACGAGGCATTCACTCGATGGACAACAATCGGGGACCTGAACTTCATAACCATCATGAGGGGTTAGGATTAACTGTAGGACTGTTATATTAGACGCCATGTTGGCGTACGTTATACACTGGCTAAGTGTATTTCTAGTTATTTCTTACAACAAACTGGAAAAAACAAAAGGAAGATTTTCTGTAATAATGTGAGTCATTCAGGAAATAAAAAATATCCATCAGTTGACAGTCTTTAATTTTTCCTATTTTGTCCCCAAATTATTTAATTTACAAGTGTAGAAAACACAGAAAACCTTCAAATGACCACATTATAAAAGCCAGAACCAAATAATTTGGGAAATGATTGCATTCAAAATAACAACTACAACAAAAGCTGATTGTTCTCTTTCTGATCAATACAACTAAATTACAATGAGTGTCTTGTGCGTCACTGTGGTAACAATATTCCTCACATCCGGTAGACAGAGTTACCAGGTAATCATTACCAGGTGCAACATTTTAGCCATGCTGCCTTTCTGAAGCACCAGTAAAGTTATTTCTCTAAACCAGTTCAACCAATTCAGAGCATAATGAACACAAACTAACGTTTTTATAACTGCCCGGTCACGTGAAAGACACTTTTGCTAACCAGTAGCCATGACGACAAAGCTAAACACCGGAGTTAGCATACAAGCTAAATTTAGCAACAAGCTACGTAGCTCGACAGCAAAATCTTATGGCGATATTGCGAGTGTTACTGCAACCGCCGCCATCTTAGCCTTGTGGAATGAAACAAATATCAAGCTGGGGTCCTTACCTGTCCACCAGAAGAGCAGCCAACTCTGCGTTGCTCTTCAGTCCTTTCAAATCCTGCAGCTCCCTCCAACTCTGAAATGACGCTGATATTTATCCTTGTTTCCTCTCTGGCTCGGTCCATTTCTTTGTTCTTACACTCCTTGTCTTCTTATTTCTTTTCTTTGACTGGTCAATGGTGGGGCGTTTTTCGGCTCTGCTGTTGTTGTCTTTGCTTCGCCATTTTTACAGTTTGAGCTTGATCTTGAACGTAAGTAACCAGGTAAGAGCAGGCACTGCGCCTGCGCGGGGAAGAGGCACCCCGCACGAGAGTGATTGACAGTTCTCAGACACTCTCCTCTGATTGGTTGTGTTGATCCGGAGCAGTGGATTCTTGCAAATCAAATTACGGCCACTGGGTGGAGCCACAGACAGCTGACCTGCATCACATTCTACTGTCAGAACATAATGACAATTTTAGCAAATATAACAAAATAGTTACAGGCTACAGCTTTAGAGGGAAAATAACCCAATTTTTCCTGTAATTACTTAATGAGATTCCCATAAAATGGGATTAGGATTTGTATTTATTTTAAAGCTCTATGATTTCTTATGAGTTTGGTGTCAAGAGTCCTCATAAACACATCTGCAGCAAGCCCTGATCCTACACTCCCACTGCGTCCTCCTCCTGTAGGACACGCTGATGACTGATGCTCACCTCCAGTCTTAAACCTCCGCACATTTCTGTCGTTCCACAGGAAATCTAATTAATTAGGCGCTGATGAATCACAATAGGGCTTTATCAATCACCGCAGTGGTTCATAACTCAGCTGAGAGTCGGATCCCAGCCGTCACCGCGGCGACGCAAGTTTACTCAAAGCCAGCTGATGGATGCGATGACAGGGAGGTGTTGAAAACATACATCAGCCACATCGCCTCGGTTAATGTGATCACCTCATGTCATCATGGGACTGCGGCCCAGACTGTCCTCCAGCCTGGTGTGTAAATCAGTAGGAGTGACGTCAGTATGTGGGAGGTATATAAATACAAATGTGGAATCAAAGCTGCAGCTGTTGAGTCTTATTTCACACAGCCATTTAAATGTCATCACCAGCGGCAGCTCCAGGATCTTTAGACTGTCGCGGCTTAGTGATTTGAAGCCCAAATTTTGTAACAGGGGGGCGGCAGACGATGACGCGAATCCAACTGCCAGTGTACCACTATAATATTTATTCATTCGGTCAATTGGATATCAGGTAAATAAAGATACGTTCAAGGAAACACTACATAGTATTGTTCCTTATACCGCACGCCATCTGAAGCAGTTATTGAAGCGTGGTCAAGGGTGTAAATAACACCTTTTCCAATCAATTTAGGATCTAAAGACTTAACAAGATTTCTGTACGAGCTGTATGGAGCCATTTTATGTTGTTGTTTCATGTTAGATTTCATATCTTCACCCTGCTTTCCATCTGCGTGGGGATGAGTAGTCAATGACTACATTTTCAATTTCGGCAAATTTATCCTTTAGCCCACTCGTAGCTCATTTGTCCAGACAATGAGAGTAACTTCCACTCACTTCATTTCAGTCATGAATACATTTTCCCAGCGACACGGTCACATTCAGAACTCGGGACTGAAGGTGACAGAGGACATTCGGTCAGTCTGAAGGTTGAAGACTGATGTCTAGTCAGCGGACAGAGAGGACAGATAGATTCATCGTCAACAGGGGAATAAGAATCCCCGTACAATCAAAACGTGACGGTTCACAAAATCAAGACAGACACATAACATGATCGTAGCGTGTGTAGTTTAATCTGTTATAAATTACACTCACATTGCACCACACAGTAAAACAGTATCAATACATCCTGAGCAGACATTAATATTTCTGTTAGACAGAGACCTCCGCGCTGGAGGGAAATCTGTTGATTCAATTTTAAAGCACCGAAATCGCGAAGAGCACAGCGTGAGAGTGAACAGCATCGATCAGACGCGTCGCAACGCATCCTCACTTTGATTCCATTTTATTGCCTTTTCTGGGCTTATTACTGGAGTCTGTACCGTCTCCGCCGTAGTCAATAGGTTTGATAGATTATAGCATGGGAACGTCAGGATCCATTTCCTTATGAATCTGAACAGAGCTGCTTTAGCGAAAGCTTTCGTCAAAAGATTGTAACTCCTGCTTCAAAGTGCTCAGAACAGGAAAAAGGCTCAGTAGGCAAGACAACATGCAGATAAAAATGTGTAAAGTTAAAAAGAAGTGGTTCAAAAAAAATTTGAGCAATCAATAAAGCACAAAAACGGCCTTTTAACAGTAGTGAGTGGAAATTTTGACTATAAATTATAAATCACAAACTTCTTTTTTTTGTAGAAAACATTTACCTTTGATCTAAGTTCAAAAGTACAAATATTTCCGATGTACAAATAGACCCACAAGGCTTTTAAAAAAGTTTTTGGGATTCAATATTAAATGCTCAATCGCTAAAAACTTAATGTACCCATTAATGTTTAATGCTCATCAAAGTGCAGCAGAAGTTCTATCAGTGCTGGTGGACTTAGATCGAGAGACTTTAAACACACACACACACCCACTGGCGCCGACAGTAATCCCGTTCAGACTAAGGCTGCAGTTTAAATAAAATAAAGGCCAGCGACAACGAGGTTTCACGACACATTACTTGTAAAATTAAAGTTCACAAAGCGTCACGGCATCGACGAGTAGATTGCACTTCATGACGCGTACGCGGTAGCTCGTAACGATCACATACAGCCGGGCGGAAAATCCCTCACATCTCATGCAGTAAATGTTCATCCCTAATGCAAAATGGATCACCATTTATTATTCACGTCTGAACTGATGTGAGGATCACATCTATTTAACCTCTTTGTAATAACCTCTTAATTAGGTATTAATGATTCAGACGATCTGCTTCAGATGACCTGATAGTCACAAACGCTGTTTTTAAAAAAAATTATTAATGAGTCGTTCCTTGTTGCTTCAAAGGAAACTCCGGTGTGTTTTATCTACAAAAACATGTATTTGCATCTTCTCTGAACGTGGAAATAGCGCAGTGGAAATGTAAACTTTTGCGAGGACAGCGTGATTCGAGGAGGCTTAAGATTCCTTATTGCGACCGAACATGTCCACCTCTGTTCACAGTCTGTAGTGTTTGGTTGGATGGTGGTGTTTTTCTTTCCGTTTTTTGAAGCAGCGTTAAAAACGTTGTCACGCCACCCTCTGCAGGATGTAGAGGATGCCGATGCTGTCGATGGTGACGAAGGTGGAGAAGTCGGACGAGACGTGGATCCTCTTCAGTGCGGTTCCCCTCGGGTAGAAGGTCTGCAGCGCCTCGCCTTTCTCCACGTCCCACCACTGGATGACAAACAGAGAGAGAAAGATGGAGAGATCACTGAAATGCTTTGAGCAGAGAACACTGTTGCACAAATCAAAGGAGAGGACAACGTTTTAGGAGTCAGGCTAGATGATTCCACTGGTTCCCTCTGGTTAAGCTACGACACTGACATTGTCTGTGATGTCTAACTCAGTGTGGGACGCTGTGTTTCCTGTCTTTAACCCAGCCAAAACATTTATTGACATCTTAATCCCGGTTCAGACCCAAAGATTCGTAACAACACGCAAACTGTTTTAGAACGTTGTAGGTGAAAGTTGCAGCAGCGTGAGCTGCTCAGCTCGACTGACGATGTCGCCCAGCGATATTCACCTCGTCAATTGTTGCCGACTACATACCACAAGCCTTAAAGTTTAAATTTACTGCCATACTGACGGCTTCGCTGCTTTTCCTCTACTCACCTGGAATTCACAGCAACTCTTGTGATGCTCGAACACACACTCGCTTTGCCAAACCTTATGTTTAGCCTGAAAAGCCAGCGTCAGTACAGAGCGTCGATGGAATACAGATGAAACGGGTCTCTGCCGGTCTCGGTGCAAATTTTGTTCACTTTAGTTGAGGTCAAGGAGATTACTGATGACACCGTTGCGTAGCATTTGACGGCGTAGTAATCATGTCACACACAGTCCTTCGAATGAAGTGTTGCCCAATCATGTCACGTAACTCTTCGTCTCTGCCCAAAATGTCAAACTGTTCTTTTAAACAGATCCAGGCACAAAACGTGTGTAATTCTCATAACCATAATCACAAAGGACGTGTTCGATTAGGCCTCTGTTTCTGTTGTTGTCATGCAAGCGAAGCTTTAAGACGCTGAGCTGCTTCTGTGGTACTAACGATGAAATCAAACGGCAAAAGTCGAGCAGTCTGCACTCGCCTTTATCTGAGTCAGAACAAAGACGGGAAGACTGACGGAGAGCTTTATGTTTGTTGCCAAGAGGACCATGATGAATTTAATAGCATTATATTACCAGACTCAAACTCACACACACCCCCCTCAGGCTCCCTGCAACACACACACACACGCACACGCACACACACACACACACACACACCAACCCCCCACCAGCTTTCCTGAGTGATTCCGTTTAATCTCGGTTTAAAGTTGACATTTTCCATTCAAGCCCCTTCTCACTGGGATGAAGCATCAAAGGCACACCAAGTCAATCATTTAAAGTCTGCTATGAGTGTCTGTTTGTGTGTCTGTTTTGTGTGTGTGTGTGTGTGTGTGTGTGTGTGTGTGTGTGTGTGTGTGTGTGTGTGTGTGTGTGTGTGTGTGTCAGATCAACTTGGACCACAACAAACATGCTAACTTTAGATCAAACCTGCACCTCATCCACAATAAAAGACGACCTGAATTACTATAAATCAAAAAAGGTTGAAGCTTCAGTGGTGTATGTATTTTTGCTCTAAAGCATTAGTGGCTCTGCGAGTGTGTGTGTGTGTGTGTGTGCGTGTGCGTGTGTGCGTTTGGAGAAGAAAAGCAGGCCAACT
>CAEMYA010000162.1:3066151-3099228 GCA_903131615.1 Diplodus sargus | reverse complement strand
ACACACACATCACAACCAGCACACACAGTATCAGGAGTAATCTGAGATATAAAGCCTCATCGATCAGAACTGCTCTCCCTTGAGGATTACATCATTGCCCAGCAAATGGCCAATCAGAGCAGAGCGGAGACTGCCCGCTCTGTGACCCCATCTTTTGTAAAAGTAAAGGCAATAAGATAGAGCCACACACACACTCACAAACACACACATTATTCCAGTCACATCCCAAGGAAGCATTGATATCACTCACAGATATTGAGCGTCTTTATGTAAACCTGCACCACTGCAGTGCTCCTCTAGTTAATGTAACACCGGTGCATGTTGGGGGGCCGTTTCCTTTGTTATCACTGAGACATAAGCCAACAGACAGTATCACTCTCGTATACACCTGAATGTACCGCTGACAACAGCTAAATGCATGCAGAGTGAAGGAGTCAAGTGCTGCATAACTTTGTGGAAATGTCTTTATGTGCACAGCGTACACTCGAGTGTAAACGTGGGCAGCAAGAGGCACACGGTGCATTTAGGTGCCAACTGGCAGTCTGTATCAAATCTATAGAGGAACGGATTATAAAACAGATATATATTAAGAGGTCATTTTTAAAACTCTGCTGCCTTTTAGGGAGTTAATACTTAACTTTGTGAGCCACAGGATTTAATACTACATTCAATATTTTTCTTTTTTACTTTGAATATTTGATCCTGGTAGCATCAGAGTCCAGGAGGACGATTAAAAAATAGCAAACTACCCCTCAATTAATCTCTAGAATAAAGGTTAAAGGAATAAACATTTTTTGCACTTTTTCTCCTAGACTCGACTTTTAAAATCCTACTACGTCTCTATAAACCACTACATGATCTTGGGCCGAAATAAATCTCAGATTATCTTGTACTTTACGAAGCCCATCAGGTCATCATGAAACAGGACAACTCAGTGTTCCCAGGATCAAAACCAGACAAAGTGAAGCAGCTTTTAGTGTCTAAGCTTCATGTATATTTGAGGTCTTCTAACACTGTCCGCTCATTTCAATCAGGGCTTAAAACACGACTGTTTGCTGCAGCTTTAAAAATCTCTTTTAAATCATTGCGCAACACATTGAAAAAAGTTAAATATATGTTTTTGGAACAGACTTGTGCTGAGTCTAGATCTCTGCGTGTACACATACCTTGATGTAACCGCCCGTAGAAACCAGAAGAGAGTCATCTGGGGAGAAGTGCAGGTCGGTCACCCAGCCCCCGTGGAGCGAGTCCATGCCGTCTTTACCCTCGCGGGAGCAAATCTTCAGCAAAGAGCCGTCCTTGACGTTCCAGAGCTGCGATGGACAAGTAAACATTATAAACCACACACAAAGTGGATGTCTCCCAGAAACAAAGGTGCCACATTTGGTTTGTCAAACACGTGTTTTACATAATGAGTGAACTTAAAGAATCATTGTTGGTCAAGAGTTCAAAACACAAAGACTCTCAGGTCGACTCATCGTTTAATGGACTAATGAGTCCAGTTCTGTACGTATGATAACAGGGGGATCAGAAACTCTGTCTCCGTTCAAGGACGGTCTTCTTGCATCAGATGTGACCAAAAACTACACATTCTCATAAACTACTGAGCAAAACACCATCTGTTCATGAAGGTCGTGAGATGTGGCGGAAAACAGGTTGACCTTATTCTGATACTAATTCTGGTAATAATAACATGTTTTTTTTGTGTCAGAAGTCTGTTTCTAAAGGTCGAGATTAAGCTTAAAGCTCAACAAAATGGAAAAAATAAGAGAAAAACAGGTGAAATGAGACTAAATACATGAACTTGATGAAATTAAACTTTTCTACAAAGTTGAGCACGACATTTGGCTGACAGTTTGAGTTACTAGTTTTTTTCAGATACAATTTTTCATCCTCTTCCTGTCAAGTTGTGAATTTTTCTGATAAACTGAAAAATGAAGTGTTCCATTATGTGTTGAGAAAATTCTTCCACACCTTAAGCTAAATAAACTATTTAAAACCGTCTTGGATTAACCAGTTAAAGCATCGTAACAAAGCTGAAATGCTCATTAAAAGCTGACTTTTTAAAGCAGCAAACATGATGAGCGTATAGAATATGATGGATTAAACTGACCAATAGTATATAAAGTCACTAAAATTAGCTCAATTTTAAACATCTACTGCAATAAAAAGACACATAACGCAGCAGTAGTAAATGAATGAAACACATCATATGTAAGAGTAGAACACAGAGAGGGACAATTTAACTGCACAATAATTACTTTGATTACATGTTTCTTTCACTTAAAATCCCTCTTCAGTCAAAAATGTTTTGAAAATCAGCTGCAGAAAGTTCACAGAAAATCTGATTTTTTTAAAGGCGGGCCCACGAGCAGGATTTGTGACATCACAAGTAGCTTGGAAGGATCCTGATCCAATATTCAGCAAACATAAATGTGATGTGGAAGCTTGACGCCTGCAGTGCACAGTGGAGGAGTAGGAGGCCAAGGCTAAATATTTGCATTTTCAGATAATGAGCGGAGAAGGAGTGGGTGCCATTTTAAGGATTCTGATGTCACTAGTTATTCTTAATGTGAAGGGGATCTTTACGTAGGATTTGTCTTGCAGGCCTTTTACTTGCCTTTCACTCGAGCATCTCAACACTTCTTCCACCACCGGAGGAAAATGAAGAGAATTTTGAACAGAGTCACAAGGCGTGAATATAATGAGTAATTACCCATAATACACCACATCCATAATGAAAAGATGTTTTGTGGTTCTATCATCGCTGGTTCACCACATCATGTCGATTGCAGCTGTTATGCAACTGTTCACATGTCCGTTTGACAATGACACATCACACGTACAGCTATATTTAACACTTGGCATGCTTTTGTGCAGAATGACTCACATTTGTTTCCATAGAAACAGGGGTGAGATTTCAGTGTGGTTTATGTAATTGGATCTGATGGACTCGTCCATTTCTGGATAATGGAGCGGCTCGGCTCAGGGGCCACCAGAGGGCATTAACCCCTTGTTGGCCGCTGCGGCGCTGCCATTCTTGGCTGCGGGCTGAGCAGCGCTGGATGCCTTTTTTTTCCACGTCTTCGTCTCTTCCCCCTCACACGGTGAAACTTTTCATGTGTTTTGTGAGTGAGTGTGAGTGGTTTTTTTTTTTTTTTTGTGTACGAGCGGAGCAGATTACAAAGCCTTGGGGATCCAATTTGGCATCCCGAGTCCTCTCCTTCACCTCCCACTGTCAGACATCTCCTCCTCTTCCTGCTCTCTTCATCCCGACTCCTCGCACAAACCTGCACCCTCCTCCAGCTCCTGGCTCCCCCGTCTGAGAGGGAGCCCGGCCTCCTTCCTTTCATCTCACCCCTCCTCCGTGCGCTGCAGCAATCAGGCTGCATTAGTGAGCACTTTATCTAAATGAGTGATGAGATGTAATTATGGTGATCTCTGGAATAAATGTTGACTGGTGTAATTTCATTTTTTTGTTTGTATGATGCACAGCTAATTAGATGGTTTTGACGGTTTCGTTGTTACTTCTCCGACTTGTAGCATGATGCCAGTTGGTGTGCGGACACTGAGTGAGCCAGGAGCCTCAGCAGGAAGACTTTCCTCATCTCATCAACTCATCACCTCAATACGTCTACCTCATTGTCCTTGTAACTCTAAAAAAAAAAAAACTCTTCCACTTTCTTTGCTCCACTTTGACATTCTTTTTTTAGGCACTTTGCTAAGGTTGATTTTCAACTGTGCAGAGCAGCATATTTCCAAATCAATTTCAGGTCTCAGGGCTTCCAGACACTTGGATTATGCGAGACGAGCTGCGACAATCCATTTTATGTCTTTGTGTCAGTGTTTTCTTCATATTTCAAGTCCCTGGCTACTTCAGCTGTTTAGGAAAATGCAGCAACACTGTTTTACTGTGGAGTAGGTAAAGACTGACGGTTACTTCACAAAAACTGACAGTCGCATTTCAGAGGAATTCTGGACGAAATACTGTGAATTCTTAAAAAGAAGACATCAGGCTCAACCTCGTGGAGAGTGTGTTTGGCGGGATTGGTCTAGAGCAGATTTTTTTAAATCACACATGTTCAGAATTCTCACCACTCAGGCTGTTCCAGTCGCTGGAGGAATTGTGGCTCCCAGAAAAGCCGATCACGGCCACTTGTTTTGAGCCTCGCAAAAAAGTCAATACATTTGCCTGAAGATTTTCACAGAATTAGTGACAAAACTATCTGAAACTGACTCCGACAATCAACATCTACAAAAATGTTAACACCTACCTGTATAGCTACTAGAAGGCAGTTGCAAAGATCTATCAAGGTATGATAAAGGATATATTTGACAAAATCTTTCTTATGTGCAGAAACATCTTCTGAATGAGGCTTCAGGACATTGAATCTGAGGAAACAGGGTATAAGTGGAAACGTTGTCGCCATTTTGGTAACTTCCTGTCTGTTTTTTTGACCAAACACTGTGATAACTGTTGGAATACAAAGCTATATAACACTTGTATTGCAGCTTTAAATTCACTTCTTTATTTTTTTCCTCTCGTTTTTAAAGTCAAACTCATATGAAAAACAGCCCATGTTCCATTCGTGTGTTCTATATTTACCCTGTGAAAAGCTGAAAAGACGGATCGCTCTGTGAAGCTTTCTAACTAATGACTACTGCGTGAACCGCTGCTATTATGTAATTACAAATAAAGGAAGAAATGTCAAAGAAAAAGAAAAGGGCTGAATGTTTTTGAACACCCACCCGAATCTCTCCATTGTCGTCTCCCGTTGCGAGGCGCCGGCTGTCCCAGGAGAATCGGCAGCTTCGGACACAGTCTTGGTGGCCTTTCAATGCGTGGACGCACTCCCAGGACTCAGAGTGCCACAACTAGGAGCAGAAAGGAATAAATCAAGGATGAAAAGCAGAAAATTGGCACGTCAAAATGCCAAAAACTGGCACATTCTGACTCGGTTATTCCAAACATCTGCATGTACTGGACACATTTACGAAACCAGGTGCAGATAAAATTTAATTCTGGCGACCAACACAGCAGAGTTTACCTGGGAATAACAGGTCATACTGATAATAGGTTTTATTTCTTTTGCTCAATCCAGTTACCGCTCGTTAATACGTTTTTATGAGGACAAATAATGGTGCCGAGCGCTGCGCTGATGTTGTAACAGCGCTCCATCAGTAATGAGCCCACTCTCACTCTGCTGTTTTTCTTTCTCCCACTCTGTTTGGACTTCCCTTCTCTACTCTCTGTCTCTCATCCATTGTTGCGTTCTCTCTTCCCTCCCTCCTCTTCCTCTCTCTCTGTGTTCCTTCCCTACCCCGGTCACATCCTGCGCCGCACAGAAAATAACACGGCTCATAATTAGACACTTCATTTGGCAGCGGAGAGCCTACGTCTGTGCACAAAGTCCCATTCATCTGAAGGTCAGTACAAAAGCAGAAAAAAAAGAGGAAGCTGTGGGGATGGAAAGAGCGAGAATCTTCCTTTTTTGTGGCTCTCCGCAAAGTTACTCATGGTTGAGCCGTACGGTTTGACCTCCGGATAGATGGAGGCCAGGGACGTTTGTGTGTGCTCTCAGCCACCGAAGCTCTTGCTCGGTCTGGAGAGCAAAGACTATGTGACTGGCTGCTAACCAGCCAAACGACACACACACACACACACACACAGACACTCACACACCTCAATTATAATCTTAGCCAAATCCATAAAACACACATTCTCTCTCACTACCATCTATTGACAGAAGCCAGGTTGGCTGCCGACCCGGTGGCTGTTCTCTACAGTAAGTGTCGACCAAATCCAAATTCCCGTGTGAAACTCGGTGGCAGTGGCACCACATCAGCTGCTGGAACGGATGCCCGAGAGAGCGGCTTTGCATTGTTTCTAATGCCGGAGAACACCAGATGTCATCCGCGGTCGAATACTGGACAGAGAAGTATCAATCTACAGTGTTACCCTTACCATTGGCCTTGGGAGACGTTTACTTAGTGATTTCATTTCTATTTTATGGGTTTGTTTCTGCTTCCTCCTCTTTCCACTACATTTCCCCTGCCATGTTATTTCTGCTGACATTAGGAGAAGTCACCGGCGATGTAACTAAATGCTAATATTACTTCTATAAGGTTCATGCAGTGCAATGAATCCTTTCTCTCTCACTATTTCATCATGTTGCACTGTCTATGTGATGTTAAGTGTAGATTCCCAATCCCTGTTCACAGGCTTTTATTGACTTAGTACTTTTTAAACTAATTTAAAAGAATATTTGTAAGTAATTGTGATCACTGTTTGGTGAGGTTTAGGTGACAAAACTACCTGGTTAGGTTTAGGCAAAAAAAAAAACTTGTTGGTAAGGTTTAGGAAAAGTTCATGGTTTGGATTAAAAAAAAAAAAGGGGGTTGACGTTCCCTTTTTGTTCACAACCGGACATGAACAGTGATAATCACAGTGGTGACACAGCTGTAAGCCACCCCCACCCCTCCATGCAGTCACCTTAGGGGAAACCGAACCCGCAGAGGTTTTCATCATCCAAAAAAATGGACGACACTGAGAGGGAGCCAATGTCAAAGAGCACAATCTCTATACAGTTCAGTGTGTGCTATGCAATGAAGTTGAGTATGAAGGCGATTTAGAAAAGAATTCAGAGCGGCTTACAGAAAAGGTTACACACTCAGCCCACTTCGTCGGTCAAAGTCAGGCCAAAGTCAAGCGCAGCGGTGTTGGAAAACAGCAACCTGGCAAAAACTACAACCAGACAGGGAGGTGGGTCGGTTTGCCGGCCAGCCAGCCTGGTGGGTCAGCAGGTCCACGAGCTGCAGTCAGACTAAATGATCACTGAACGTGGGTGGAAGAGGACAGACTGACCCCACAGCTAACTCGCCAGGCCCGGGGGCCATCTGCTGCACGCTAAGCTCTTAACGTCCCTCACCTCCCTACCGGAGAAACTTCTAACCGCAGATATCACCCGCAGCGACGCGTCACTGTGCGTGTGCTGGAAGTAATGAAATCCGAAGGAGGTTTGAGGGAAGACGCTGATGTGTAATAGGTCACGTTGCTACTGGCAGCACAAACAGATATGTCTCATTCTGTGTGTGTGTGTGTGTGTGTGTGTGTGTGTGTGCGTGCGCGTGTGTGTGTAAGTGTTGAACCTTAGCAGTCATGTCAGCAGAGGTGGTGGCAAACAGGCATCCGTCCGGCGAGACATGGCAGGACAGAATGGCTCCCCGATGAGCCCGAATGTCCTGCAGCTTCTCTCCGCTTTCTGTGTCCCACATCTTGTAGTGAGCGTGAAAAAGAGAGAGATATCAGTTTGCGTTTGATTTCAAGCTGCTGCTGCGTGTGTGTATGTGTGTGTGGGTGCGTGAGCTTCACCTTGACAGTGCCGTCGAAGGACCAGGACAGCAGTCTTGTGTCGGCGGGTGAGCTGGAGAGCAGCGAGAAGCATCTGACTTGTTCCTTGTGACCCTGCAGTACCTGACACTCCCCCGACTGCCACCTCCACACCTAGAGGGTCCGACGGGGAGACAAACAGGGGCAAGGGTTCTTTTAGCCGCCGATCCTTTTTTATTTACAGTCAGATCCACTTTTACGGACTCGCAGACTTTGGCGTGTCTGCCTCAGGGTAAACTCAGCAGCTTCTTGTGTAAAATTCCCATGAATTTGCAAGACTGCAGACATTCCTGGGATAATTACCCACAATCCAGTCTAATAGGACCCTTTACATGTTTCTCATACAGCAGTTGTTGCTCTTTCACTCAGGCATCGACACTGATAATACTGAAAAGCTTGAGGTTTCATACTGGAACTGGAATTGAAAAATTCCAAGCTGGGTCATGTGTGCGTTTCTCAAATCTTTCCAGCCGAGCTCAGAAGGGACATAATTATGAAAATGAAACACAGGATAAAAAACACCAGAGTGTTTTCTTTAATTTCCATCATGAATTATGAGAATCCATTTAAATAACAGGACATAAAAAAGCCAGGGACAAAGATGAATTTCAAGTCGTGTGGAAAACATCCCGGGAATAAAAGTACAGAATCAGAAATTGCACGATAACGACAGAGGAAAAAACTTTGACATGTAGCCTCCACCAATCGTTGGAAAAGGGGGCAAAGGAGGCCGAAGTGTAGCCTAATAGTACTTTTTGAGCCCAGAAATCCAAATGTACTAAACCGTGCTTGTGTATGACGGTGCTCAGGCGGGTAAATAACCACAGACAGGAGCTCAGCTGAGGCCGAAGATGTGGGCAGGACAGACAATTCACCTTTTCTCCTTCTGAACAGTACCTGTCATTGGTTTAAAGGTTACCACCCATCACCAGCGAACGTCAGTGTCATTTGATCACTTTACATTCTCTCTGCGCCCGCATTAACATCTAAATACACACTTCATTTCCTGGGGAGCACATGTCAACCAGCGTGAATCTGAATAGCTTCTGAATAAGCAGCGGATGGTCCGGGAATAGTGATGGGATCGGCAGCAGCCGCATGAATACGGAACGAGGCTGCCGCGTTTGTCAGAGAGAGAGGAGGAAGTACTGCAGCGGACAGGTCTGTCAGCAAAACGAAAAAGATGAAGAAGGAGGAGGAGATGAGAGGGGAGGAGAGGAAAGGGGAAATGAGCAACAGAGCATGAACGGTGGAGGTTGACGGACCGTAACGGCGCGAAACACACACACAAACACAGATAGCTGCACACGGTAAACTCAAGAGCAGGAGGGAGATAAAGAGCTATCGAGAACGGCATAGCCGGAGGCAAAGACAGGGGGAAAAGGAAGGAGTGGAGACAAAAGAGCGGGGATGAAGAATGAAGAGGTGAAGAGGGCCGGCAGCGACGCTGGTAGGAGTGTAACAGGTAGGAGGAAGGTGAACGCACCAAAGAGACCCGCAACACTGGGGGATGACTGATTCAGCAGAGCAGGCAGTTTTACACAATGTGAGAAATGGGGATGGAGGGACAAGAATAATCGATAGCGGGGAAGAAAAATGGGAAGTAGGTTGGGGGAGGTGGTGAAAGAACATGCCATGAATTAGGCGAGGAAGGATGGTGGAGGATTGGAAAGATGGTGATGAATGGGAGCAACAGAAAAGACTAAGCAGAGAGGTGGAGGAGAGAAGGGGAACCTACGCGGATGGTGGTGTCCTCGGAGGATGTGATCAGCGTTTGGCCGTTCTGGCTGAACTTGCAGTGCAGCACCGTTTTGGTGTGTCCCGGCAGAGTGGCCAAGAGCTTCCCAGAGGGCACCTCCAACACCTGGGAGGAACAAAGAAACATTAGCAACGTGACCAGGGTATCAAAGTCATTAGGATTCATGAGCTTGGCACCACGGATGTCTTTCATGGCAATCCATTTAATAGTTTTCACCAAAAACGTTACATTAGAAGAAAAGTCAGGGTTGGGTTTCATCCTCTGAGTGCCCCGAAGGCTGCACAAAGTCTTCGAAGCAATCCGTCCAATACAAACTGAGATATTTCTGTCTGGACCAAAGCGGCGGACCGACTATCGACGGAGGAAACAGACGGTTGCCATCTGTACAGCCATGCAGCTACCATGCCTAAAAAAAAACCAACTGTATCGCATGGGTATTACTCAGAGTACAAAGCAAAATAGCCCTTGATCAAAAATAGAGGTAATAAAGTTCACAAGAGCTGTACCGTACCAAGAAGTCACACAAGGTTCACACCCTGTGTCTAGAATATCTATGGAAGTCTGAAATGATAGCTGTGTTTGCCAAGATACACTCACGGGGGAAAAAGTGCCCCAGAAAGTTTACTATAGAATTCTCACAGAAAGTCACATTTTGAGGGAGTAGCTGGGAAGGAGAGAGAGATTAAGTGCAGCTGCTGGCACATGAAAAAGGACGTACAGTGGGGGGGGGAGTACGCTTTGAGCATGACCGCTCAGTCCGGTCAAGACCAAGGAGGTCTGCCAGGGGCCTGACAGCCCTGGAAACAATACTGGGGGAGAGTCAGAGAAACTTTGATGCTCAAACAATCCAGCTCCAAGAAAAAAAAAATGCCATCGTTCATTCCCTCCTGCATGAAACACGGTTATAATAAACTCTAGAATCTCAGACTTACAGGATCTTCAAGGCTGATTTTGAGATTGATGTAAGATGAGGTGGAGGAAAAAGGTGGACCGGCTGGTTGCTGGCACTTTGGCCCAAAGACCTCAGGAAGTTCTTAATGGGGTTCAAGAGAGGTCTGAAGCAACATAAGTAAGCGTTTAGTCAAGCTTGTGGTGTCAGTGCAGTCACTCTGTTGGTCGAGACTGAAATATCTTGACCACTATTGGATGGATTGCCATGAAATCTGCTTTTTTTTTTGGTTACCCACAGAATTATTTATAATAACTTTGGTTCTCCCAATCGACTGTAGAGAATGTGGGAGAAGCTTCTTGGTCTCAAAAGTCAAGTCAACTCCAAGTGCTCTTAACTTGCATTCTTTCTAAAGGTCAGCACGCTGTGTCTCCACTGGTTTCACAAATAAGTCTGATGTATGCAAGCGTACGAGAAAATGACACTGCTTCTCGTGGATTTATTACAACAGTTAACAGTTTCCTAAAGTTTATCATATCAATCGGTAGTTTGAAGCCTCCTTCTATACAGGATGACACCCAGTGAGTAAATGAAGGTCCCACTTAGAGTAAAATGGACAATTAAGCAGGGAATGTTTTATGGCATGGCTGCCTCGTGACTGACAAGCCACTAGCACAGCAATGCGTATGCTGCCCAGCTCCACTCTCTTAAACGTGTTTGCTCATGGCTCCAAAAACACAATGATCATCATGCCAAACTTAGTGCTTCAGAACGGTCGCCCACAAACCAACAGGTGAAGTCACTTGGTTACGCCCTCACTTTTCATCCATTGCCACTGAGAACTAAAACTAAACTATTGGACAAGGTAAAAATATGTCAAAATACCTGTAAACTGTCAGTACACCATCAACAAAAGTTGTTTTCTTTGTTTAAACTTGAACTTTAAATGAACTTATTCTTACTATTAATGACTAGTATGATGAGGGCTGATTAAGATATTGACGTGAAGCATGGGTTGTGATTACAAAATGCAATTATAAAATCCTTTGTTTGCACTAACCAAGGCCTTACATTTTTCTAATTAACCTCCAGATAGATCTATCCACTGATACAATAAATACTAGAAAATTATCCTCGCTACAGCTGAGTCTGCAAACTTCACAAACAATAAATTACTGAAAGTCATACAAAGACAATCCTTCTCTCACGCACCCTCATTTGAAAGCAGGGAAATCTAATGTGAAAATACGTTTACCACCGATTAAATTGAATTATGTAAGTACAGAAGATTATCTTCAGTCCAGCGCAGCACCTTTAGTTTTCGAAATATAGAAGAAAGGACCGTAACGTTTGGGACTTTAACCAAGCGCTCAAATATTTACATCTCAGAGGAGAAGGTTGAAATGCCTGAGCAGAACACGCCTCAAGGCACGCCGACCAATGTTTGTCAAACTCCACGCTCTGAGACGCAAGTTCTTTTCCTAAGCCTGGGAGAGAACGCTTTAGAGAGCTTTATACAACCGGCTCAAGGATTTCTGGGACGGCACAGTTCAGGAAAATGCCTGAGGGTGATTTGAAGAAAAAACAAACAATAATAAAAGCGGTCTAAGGTAAAGATGGGGAACACTCGTTTATTGTAATACGACTATGAGTGGAGTAAAATGAGTCGATTAAGAGCAAATGAGAAGTCCTTATTATTACATAGAATAAAACTAAGATCCTTTCTGTTGTCAATAATCCCCTTCTCTTACAGTCACTGAAGGCATTCTGAAACAGACATACACACAGATATTACTCTTTCCCTACCATACCTGGATGCTGCCTGTGCTTAGCCCTACGGCCAGCACCAACCCCCTGATGGAGGTCAACAGTCGCCGGATCCTGAGGCCAACTGTCCTCAGTACCTGCCTAGCTGTCAGCCCTGCTGCCTGGCACAGAACACACACACACACACACACACACACACTCAACTGCCCATTTTTAAAATCATAAAGAAACACACAGCACCTTTCTTTTCCATCCCGGCACATCTTACATAGAGTTCAATGCAATGCAAAGCTGGTGAATCTAATGCAGTTCGACCTCCAATAAACTGGTTGTGTTTAACAGATAATAACCAGTTGAGGGGAAAAAAGGGAAATGAATGACTTCCGCTGCAGTGGTCACTGGCACCAGGTGAACCTCCTCCTGACGCTGGGGCTCCCTCTAGTGTTTGCTCAGGAGACGACAGCAGCAAAAGCTGTGTGGACTCAATGAACATTAAAAAGCTCTTCAAATATTCCATAACCTGTTAGCGGTAATTGATCAAGTGTAAAAGACCAAATATACATGTTCAAAAAAAGGGTTAGAGAATACATCAAAAACAAGGATTCTGAATCCTTTTCAAGTTCTCAAAATCTGAGCAGGTATATTGGTCTAATGTGCCTAATTTGTATGCCAATACAGTTAATTGAAGACATAATCAACTGGAAAGTAGCATTTTAGTGAGCTGTAAGGACTTGTTAATACACAAGGTCCCATACTGGATTAGGTTTTACCAAATAAACATGTTTTCTTACACCTGAAGCATCTCTGCAACATTACAGTACCTCATTAGGACGCTGTTTTGTCACATTTTATCTGTATACAAAAAAGCAGCTTTGACCATTTAGATAATACAACTGGCCATGTTAATTTCGATGACTCTTTGATTGATTTTGCAGCTGTGCTTCACACAAAAAAAACCCAAAAACTTAATTGATTTTTTTGTATATTTTGTGTGTATCTGCTGAAAGGATCTCATTGCTCTCCAAGTCTTTTCCTCTCTCTCAGTTTAAAGTAGTCAGATTACTGCTCATCTGTGCTTCTTTAAGTCCTTGTGTCCACTAATCCTTCCCTTTTATGCCTCTGGGGCCAGGAGAGCGGCTGTAATTAAAACCATTAACCTCTGTGTTCATTAACACTGTAGAGTCCTGTAATTAATGAGAGTTGCTCGATGATGTAGGGCGCTGGCCTGGCCACAGCACAATACATCAGGGGACTGTGTGCATGTGTGTTTTAATGTAGGACAGGAGCTTTCTGGGACGTCCTCTGCCGCTGCAATATGTGCGTAACACGCAACAAACACAAGCGATCACACACGGCACACACACCTGCCACCATGCAGAGCAGGAGCTCATTCTCTGACTGAAAACAACAATTTATCATCGAGGCAAAGAGCAGCGGAGCAGGGGGACGGAGAGAACAAAAGGAGGACGGGAGGTAAACAAAACTAAAAGGGAGGATTTAAAAAAAAAGTATTTTGACAGAGATGGTAAAACCTGAAATATAGAGCAGTGAGAATATAAATCACAGGTAAAAGGAGAGGCAGAGCAGCGGGGATGAAAGAGGTGTTTGGAGTTGACCCGACATACAGCTGACAGGACAGACAGAAAGGGCGACAACGCAAATGTCAGATCTCGTGACTCAACACGGGCTGACAATCACCTCCTACAGCAACATGGAACAGAGACGCACCAATCAGCTAGTTTGTCAGCATCTAACCAGCCAATCGCAGAAGGCAGAGGGTTTTGGGATGGAGTGTCCATGTTGGGTACTTTAACCAAACTCATTCTTACTGCTGTTTTACACATGCACACATGCACTGTAGGTCTGAGTGTTCCCACCTGTACAGTGCCGTCTTCCTGACCCAGGACCACAGCAGAGGTCTGCCTGCACATACATGTACACCGGATCCTGGATGACTTCTCCTCTGACTGGAACAGCACCGATCCCGTCCTGCCATCACGTACCTGAAACACGCACATTGTTCTTTATTAGAGCCCGATTTAGCCCCATCGTTGCACAGTAATACTTGTCTGTACCTGAACTCATGCTCAAAGCTTCAACTAGCCTCGTTCCTTTTATTCATTCATGCATTCAGTCTCCCTCCTTGGTTTTCCCTCCTGGCTCACCTGCAGTCTGTTGCAGTTGTCTGCAGCTGACACGATGATTTCTTCATCGTTAAAGAGAACGTCAGAGTCTCTTTTCAGGCAGACGGCGGAGGACGTGTGCACCTTCGTAGTCTCCCACAGCTAGACGGGACACAAGAGCAAGCAAAGTCTGTTTCATTTTTCTCATCTTTTCGTCCTCCTTAATGACTTTTTATTCACACAGAGGAGCTGATCCTGGCTGAGAAAAAAACCTGGTTAGTTTACAAATGAGTTTAAACAGTCAGCGATGTTGCATGTTAATCTATTGTCTCTCCATTGTTGTGCCGCAGAGACAAACTTGGAATAACCTGTCTGTGGCAATAAATAAGTAATCAGAGTCTGTCTGCTACGTTTTTGTTCGGCACCCCAAACTAAATTTCCAGATGGTGTAACAGCTGAAAAACGCACTCAAGCAGCGCAAGATGGTCTCCCATCCTCTGAAAGAACATTTACCAGGTCAGGTGGGGCTTTTCTATTGCATTTAGCCCCATTTTAGCTGCTGTGTTGGGAATGGTCTAAGTTGCTGTCCAGTGTGGATGCAGCCTCACTGGTCATGTTTGCTCTATCAGAACTGCTTGTGGGATGGTAGAATAATTCCGGGAACCCCAAACCTTACCAAAGTCGGATTAGAAAGTCTGTCGACCATTTCTGTAACACCCACTTCAGGCTGCGACTGGCCATCTGTGTTGTAATCACGATATTTAAGGAGACCTGTTCTACAATTTTCCTTTCCTTCAGTGCTTCTAGGTTCTTGTGCATGTAAGCGATCTTGAAAGTTAAAAAGGTCGAAGTGAAAACCTACAGAAGCTCCTCTCTCCCACAGAAAACACTGCTCCTGAAACGCCTCGCCAGTGGTCCCGCCTTCAGTTCCATGACTTTGTGACATCACACCACATCTCCATGTAACACATTTGCTTAATTTATGCCTAGTGGCTAGTTTGACATGTAAAAATTGGTTTAGCACAGCTGTTCTGTTGTTGTGGTCGGTTCTGGCTCAGGGGTGTTTGAGCTGACCAATCAGAGGAGACTGGGTATTGAATAGAATCATGTTCTTGGCCCTTAAGTAAGTGGTAGAACTTGGACTCGGTGTTAAGATGTCATAATATGCTAAAAAGCCAGTTTGATGACCATTGATTAGGTCATGTTAGTCTCACGTAGGCTCTTTCAAATAAAGCAGCCAAGGAAACAACTGCATAGAAATCCAGTTTTTCCAGTTTTACTCATACAGTAGCTGCAATTTCAGATATTTAGCGTTACCATGACGACGCATGAGTACATTGAACACACTGAGTCAGTCTTACCCTGACAGTCTGGTCGTCTGAGCAGGAGAGCAGCTGTGATCCATCGGGAGAGAACTGGACACGCTGGACCCAACTCAGGTGACCGCTGCAGTCAGCCATCTTCTTATTGGCCTCCAAGTCCCACAGCTGGAAGAGACACACATATATTGTTGACGAGACATCCTCAATCTTACACAGAAAATGGGCTAAATCTATTTTTCTACAATACAACATAAAATATGAGCTACCATCTATTCCTTCCTTATTATTGTTAAATGTTTTAAACATTTAAGACCAAAAAAAGAGAGTCTGGATATGTTAGTATGGGTTATACCTCCACAGCGTAGTTTGAGTACGCGATAGCCAGCAGGTTGCTGGTGGGACAGGCTTGACAGAATTGCACCATGCTCAGACGATTCGTTCTGATCTCCAACAACATGCCCGATGTCTCCACGTCAAACACCTAAAAAAACGAGACAAGAAGACAACAAATTGGGAGTCAGTTCTGTCTGGAAACAATATGGCTAACTTTTCCACCTTGGGCATTTTTAAAAAATGTGCAATAATTTTATAGCTTAGCAAATTTTTATCTTTATGCTTTCAGTAACGTGTACCTCTTTACATATGCAATTCAGTTCACACTCATACACCTTTAAAGGTGATAATTCTCCCTATGTATAAGAGCCTGATCAATGCAAGTTATCTGAGGCCAATGCCAATATCAATATCTGAGCGTTTAAGAGATGCACTTGTGATGCCTAAAGTTTAAAACTCAAAGCAAACTTGTAACATTAAAAGTCAGATGTTTCTTTCTCCTGAAAGCCAAAGAAACAAGCTCAGACATCTCTGCGGTGTTTGGGTTGTTTCCAAGAACAGGAACAAATGAAGACGTAGAGGACGCAGACAAACTGATTACACACAAGACAGACTGATTTTGGAAAGCTCTGGATGCTGGTGGGGGAAGGCGGGGGGGCATCACATTTACAACCAGGACACACACTCTTTAGACTCCGTGGAAGACAAAATGACAAACAGCCTCTCCCTCCCGCCTCCTTCAATCAAATGATGCACCGACAACAAGGGCAGAGAGGGTGAAGTGAACCCCGTGATGCTGATTTCTATCTGAGAGGGATCCACATCCAAACCCTCTTTATCCCACATTCATCAGTCCCCCGCACAATAAAAACACGCTACCGCAAACAATCTCACAGCGTCTCATCTCTGTGTTCAAAATATAAAAATACCCTTTTTTCAAAACTAATGTTTCCAAACCGCTCACCAGAGCAGCGTTCCTGGCTGCGCATATGATGCGTTTGCCGTCAGCCGTCCAGGTGCTGCACTTGACGAGGACCTCTTCATCGGCCTCTGCAAACACGTCTCTCACATTGATCGTCTTCCACTCGTTGGCAGACGACACCTCAAACAGCTGAATACACGCAGAAACAGACAAAGACACAGTCCCAGAGGGAGAGCATGTCAGGACAGGATGAGTTCAGTGAGTACAGTGAATTCAAAACATCTGAACACAAACCTGCAGTATGCATGTTCTGGTTAATTCCATTCTATTGATTCTGCTGTTTTAAAACATGCAGCATAGAATAGAACAAAACAGAACGTATTTTGCACTGGTGGAAAATAAATACGTTACAGTGCATCCAAGTCACATTATTAAGTTCATTTTGATGTGCACTGCTTCAGGGAAGGACAGTTTACAACCATCTAGTTTAACGGCAGTCACCTTGACGGTACCGTCGTTAGAGGAAGTGGACACGTAGGAGTCATCAGGGGAGAAACAGCAGTGGTTGACCGGCTCAAAGTGGCCAAACATGGTGTTCTGGGAGGACGGCTTGTTGAGGTTCCACAGCTGCAGAAAAAGAAAGAGAGGGATATAGTGTGACAGAACAAAATTAGCGCGGTAGATTATCACTCTCCATCGTCTGTGTGTGGTTTCTTTAATCTTACGACGGAATCAGAAATAACACGACAAAACAACAACAAACACGGGCACACCTTGACATTCATGAACTTGTCGTTGGAGCAGGTGGCCAGCAGGAGGCGTCGCGCTGTGTTGGTAAACTGACAGTGGTTGACCTGCTCTTCATGCTCCTCCTCGAACACCCTCAACAGCATGGCTCGCTCCACGTTCCACACCTCAGAGTAACACAGGTGCATTTCATGACGAACTAAAACAGGGTTATGTATTCAACTTTTAGCCATTTTGGTGCCAGTTACCAGCTTACCTTGACCTTCCTGTCGCTAGAGCATGTTGCTAGCAGGCGGTCATCAGGGGAGAAGGCACAGCAGAGCACCTCGTCATCATGGGCCTGGATTTCTGTGAGCTTCTCACCTGAGGTGCTTTTGAACACCTGGGAGCAAAGGTGCGATGACGGCAGTTACACGACAGGCAACGTAACGTATCACTCACTCTTTTCTATATAATACATAATATAATATAATGTATAAATATAAATATGATAACAAAAGATACGTGCACACACTACACTGTGTATTTCAAGTGGATGCAGTCTCTCTCTTTTTTTTCTTGTAAACATCTTGCAACAAAAGTGGACTGCCTTTCAAATTTTCCAGTATTTGGTCTCCATGGAAACGATTTGGCCTTCATAATTTCAATCACACATAGAGAGAGAGAGATACACAAAGATGCTCAAAGAAAACGAGTCTGCTTGGATACCTTGAGTGTCCTGCTGGCTCCACAGGAGGCGATCTTGGTTCCATCGTGGGAGAAGCAGGCGGAGTAGATGGAGCCCTGGTGGGGGTGGATAACCAGCCTGGACAGACTCTCTACGCTATTCTTATTCCTGGACAAAATCCATCACAAACCAAAGTAAATGAGGCGTGATTTATGAGTAGCAACAGAAATATACGGTTTGTGAAATAGAAATAGATGCATGATTTGGATTTAAGTTCTTTTTGAGATCATCACAGGAAAATGATTGTTTGTTTGCGTACAGCCAGTCAAAGTAGAGTTTCCCTCTGCTGGCCCGGTCCTGCGCCTGCAGCAGAGCCTGTCTGTAGACCTCGGAGGTGTGCGGCTGAGACAGAGCGAGCTGCACCACGTCGGGGAAAGGCCGCTGCTCCAGCTGGTGGCCGTTCAGAGACAGAAACTCCTGGAACTGACTGCGCACTTCGCTGTTCTGAGGGGAGAGAAAATAAAAACATGTTAAGGATAAAAAAGGTCCAATTTCAAAGTCCTACCGAGGACTTCAAGGCGTGGACCCTCACACTTCACATCACCTTGCAAAAAAAACAAACAAAAAAAAATATAATAACTTCAATAAAAATCATCCATAAATCCATCATGTCAGTTATACTGTATTAAACTGTTCCTGTCACAAAAACATAAATGAAATACTGGTGAAACTTTGGCACAACACATCCACACTGTACACAAGACTAAGCTATTACTTTGGCATAAAAACGATAAATTACTGTCGCCTTCTTACTATGCATGTCCTGGTAAAACAGGTGTGGGTGTTAAGCGCCGCAGTCCAGTGCTTCCCCGCTTGTGTGTGATAAACCATTTGCCAATTATTAAATCTGCCCTCTTGCAATGACGGAAATTGGGAAGGGGACAGCAAAACATAGAGGAGCAATGCATTTATGCTTAGGAGATAATCATAAACAACTGGGGGGTGGAGGTAATAGAGGACGCAGTATGAATTTAATTCAGAAAGTTTCACTGAGGGGGCAAAGGCAAAAAAGACAGACTGACTTCCAAAGCTGCATTTTCCCAGAGGAGGCACTCATACCTGAAGGGTGGTGGTGACCACACTTGCATAGTTTTATACAGAGTAAATATGTGATGCCTGCTGACCTCTTTGTCAAGAATGGGTCCATACTCCACATAGTCATTGATGAGGTGAGCTGGCCCCATTATCTGGCTCTTGATGCTGACCCAGTCCAGAGAAAACATGAGAGAGTAGAGCTCCTAGACAGAGAGAGAGACAGCCAGAGACCAACAGAGACGTGTGAGCAAGAAAGAAACAAAGGCGTTTATCATTAGTTATTAATTTAAACAACAGAAACTGGTAAAAAGTGTGAGTGTGTGTGTGTGTGTGTGTGTGTGTGTGTGTGTGTGTGTGTGTGTGTGTGTGTGTGCGTTACCTGGCAGAGGTTGGCTTTGGCCATGTGGTAGGTCAGGAATCTGATCCAGTAGAGACATTCCTCGTCTCCTGAGATGGGAGGACCGTCTCTGTAGTGCTGCTGGTACTGATGCACCACCTTAGTGTGGAGGCTCTGAAACACACACACACACACACACACACACACACACACACACACACACACACACACACACACACACATTACAAATAGAAATTAGTCACTGGAAAATTCTCGCTTTCCTGAAAGTCTTCCATGTAATCAAAGCTGTTTTTTAAGGAGTTTAAGCAAGATTTGATTTTCATAGCAATCTTCAGATTATTCTATTAGGAATCCGCACCAATCACGCAACAAGCATCATTCGCAGTAATTCGTAGCAGTTTTAGCTCTTGCATCCAACTGACCTCGAGCTGGGTGCGATTCTGCTCAACCAGGAAGTCCAGCTGGAGGTCATGGAGGTAGTACAGGTAGGGTTTATTGTGACTGTCCACAAAAAGCAGGGACTTGTTGACAAACTCCTCGAGGATGTCCTCCACCTCTTCCGGCTCCAAGTCCCACAGAACAGACAGCACCTGGAAGAAGGAACAACATTAAACCCTGTGTATCTTTACAGTGATGGTCCATTTCCCTGTTGGGTCTGTGAAAGAGCGTTGTCTAAATACCAGAACATAGTGGATGATTTCCCCATCGTTTATGTGTAAGGTTACATCCTGTTGTATAGCCAAACCTTTGCGGGGACTTTGATGTCCTGCTCCAGCACAGTAAAGTCCTTGTAGAGCTCGCGATGGTCTTCGGGTAAGACTTCAATGCTGGCAGCCATGGCTTGGTCGAGGGCGTCGTAGTCGTACGACGAGGACTTTCTTATCCGCTTGAACTGCTTCTGCTGCAGCTGGCCGAGGTAGTAACGCCAACGGTTGGGTTTCTCTTTGAGCAGAGCGCCGATCAGGGACACCACCAGAGGGGAACCTGGGAGAGGCAGAAAAGTATCAGTCCCATAAAAAAACAAGATGTGAACCTGCAAGAGGACAACACAACAACATGTCGCAAGTATTAGCAAATGTGGAACTTGTATAGAAAAATGGTTTACAGACCTTTGCACTCTCGGACGATGCTGCGAGCCTCTTCAGGAAGTCCGTGGAGTTTTGTGTCAGTGTACAAAGCGAGGATCTCCAGCGCCTTGTTTTCATCCAGACCACTCTCCACCTCCACCTCATACTTAGCACCTACAAAATAAAAGCACATGTACAGAACATCTTACAATCATTCTATTCAGCATAAATTAAAAAAGAAAAAACAATTCAATTAATTTGAGTTTGTATTTGTGTTAGACTTTGGTGTTAGTGCATAAAACAAGCATAATAGGAGAGTTGATAGAAAAAAAGGTAATTGAAAATAATGAAATATTAATAATAGATAATAGCAACAAAAAAGAGAGTTGAGCAGTGTGAGCAGGAATATGAAAAAACATCAGTATCAGGTCTTAAAAAAAAATCTGCATGTGAAAGATAAGAGCTTGATATTGTGACCACAGTTAAAAAAAAAAAAAGGTTACGTACCACTAACAGAATCAGTGAGGCTTCTATTTCTGGTCGTTAAAAGTATCCGACAGTGGATATCAAACGTCTTCAGCACTGTACTGTCCCAGATGTCATCCAGAATCAGCAGAGCTCTGAAGTCCAAACAGAAACAGACAAATGATTAAAAGACCAGAACACAGTGACGGTGTTTACTACAGCGCCTGCAGTGGCTAATGTTTCGGCAAATGACAACACAGAAGAATTTTAATCTCTTTGAAGAACATATTTGCACTGCATGTAGACACACAGGTAAATAAAAAGTTACGGTAAGTTTTTCTTGTTTCTCAAATTCAGTTCAAATGTCCATCTGAATTTCATTGTATGCAGTTTGAACAACAGTAACATCCACCTGAAAAGCACTAATCAGATGCTGTTTGTCCGAACATATAATCACCTTGGATATTTGCGCAGCATGAGGAAGCGCATGCGCTCCTTGGCCTCATCCAGAGAGTTGGGAGGCCGGTGGAGCGACTGAGAATCAAGGCTCTGCTCCAGGCGGAAACACAATGACTGGATTTTAACCAGCAGGTCTGGTTTGTCCAGCTGGCCGATGGACAGCCAGTGGATCCCTCCGGGGAAGCACTCTGCAGGTGGAGACAGGAGGTCAAATAAGCAAGAGGTGAGAAGCTGCTAAAAGTCCAGGATTACTACAGATTTTTAAATGATTTTTTCAAAATAACCCATGCTAATAGTGTCAGCCTGTCAGATATTAGTCACCTTCGATGAGTCCTTGGTGTCTGACGGCCTCAGCAGCCAGGATGGATTTGCCCGAACCAGCCATGCCGAAGACAGTGACCCAGCCAGGCTCCTTCTGCAGCCGGTAGAGTTTCTCCCTTACGCGGTTCACAAGCTCAGGTCTGCTGACAAACACCACGGGCCTCTGTGGCACGGCGCCTTCACTGAGCACCGCCTGGACTGTAAGAGGAACAGGAAAGGGATTGACAAATTGGACAGGAAACAGAGCTTTCAACTGTCCGCATGCATAAAATGACACCTCAGCATCCTTAAATTCATCGCTTAAATCTCACCAGAAGGCGTGTAGCCGTCAGAGGAGCTCTTGTGTGCATCAGGTAACACATGTGGTAGGTCGTCATGGAGCAGATTGGCCAAATCATCGTATGTCTCCTTCACCAGGGCGTTGTAGAAGGAGATGTAGGCACGGTTGTCCTTCCTCAGCAGCAGCTCCAGCAGAGCTACAGCCTGTTCCTTCCTGGTTGGCTGCACAGAGAGAGAGAGAAATGTCATACTGTACATTTTACATGCTGCTATTTTGATTATTCTCATTTGAGCTGGTTGAAATATCCATGATTTATTATGCTGAATAACAAAATATGTATAACAACGTACAACAAATATCTAAAATCCACCACATAATGTAATAAACACCTAAAATAAATTGCTTTACTTCAAAGCTTACTGTAAAATTACTTAATATTCCCTAAGCTACATACTGTATATAAGCATTTATATTACACACATTATTGATATTGAAAAAAATCGAATGCATCACTGTAAAATCTTTTGTTTTACATGTTGGGACGCTGCATCTGGAGCTTATTTCGTTACACAAACATATTTATTGACAATAGAAAGCACAGCTACCGCAAGAGACAGGAAGTGTAAAGGTCAGAGCTACAAACCAAGACAATAAACTAAATACCGCCATGGTTTTTACACTCATATCAGTTATGCTTCTCTGTCTCTCCCTGAGCAGCTAATATGTATTCTGTCAATGTGTCTATCTGCAAGCATCAAAAACTCATCATAATATTAGATGATTCTGAAATAGAGTGCCAGTTAATTTCTGAAAGACTTTGGAAGCAAAGTAAGGGAATCGTTGAATTATTGGACATGAACTGACAACATAAACACAAAGTCAATCCGGACGGTGACTCACAATGTGCACGATGACAAAGTCCAAAAAATAATTTTACAACTGATTAAATCTTATCTTGATAATATTTGGTGACAAACATGTGTGAGTCAGTTTTGGTAGAACAGGCAAAGCAGGAACAAAATGCAGCAGCGTGTTACATAACCTTGGTTCCAAATTATGGAACATAACACTCCCAGGTGAAGCAGAAGCTCACCTGAGTCCTGATCTTCTCCTCCTCGTCCGCAGTCATCACCCCATCACTGATCATGTGGTCCATCAGGTAGGAGGGCTTGATGTCCTCCTCCAGCTTGTGGCGAAAGCGCAGCAGGCAGCTCCGCGGCCTTTCCTCCAACGCCATCTCTGCACGGTACGCCAACCATGCAGGACCCAGCTGCTCTGAGAATAAATGGAGGAGATGCACGGGAGGTTGGTGAACTTCAGTGGCCTATATGGCCAAAAGTGTGAATGATGAAACATTTGCCAAATGCCACAGATCTTGAGTCGTACTATGGTCTAAATTAAATATCTTTGTACGCTGTGTACTAGCTTAGAGTGTCCTCATGGCTCAGGGTTGTGAAATCATGTAAATAGCACACATCAAAGGTTCATAACCAGACCTGTGTTGCATGCCGCCCCTGCGATCTCTTGCCCCCCAATCTGGTCATATGTCGACTGTCTACTTTCAAATAAAAGGCAAGAAATCCCCACAAATTGCACGGTAAGAAGTTAAACAATTAGTTTGAATTAGTTTGATTATTTGAGTGACTACTTTTGAAACCTTCTTTTTCTTAGACTACTTCTGAGACTTTATATCGGGCTCTGGGGAAATGCTAATGGGTTTTTTGGACATCAAATCAATTGAAGACGTAAATTTCAGATAAAATAATGAAAATCCAGAACTCAGAACTTTATTAGGCTTATGTTGGAGGGGTTGTGGCCAATAAGGAGACTTGTCACAGATATTGTAGGGCCTGTCCAAATCTCCAGAGGTACAGGGAACCCAAAAGTTCTTATCTTAGGGATCTCTCTGGAAAATCAAATGTAAAAAATGAAAATGTTTTAACTGCCCCTGAACTTTTGCAGCCAAACACCCAAAAATTAAAACAATGGCAGCAAAAGTTGTTCACTATGGAAACAGTTACATTATGTATGTAAGTGTTTGTTAATTTTTTTTTTAATTTTGCTTGTTTGTTTGTTCTTATCCACACGTCTATAATTGATGACTATCCATGTAAAGCTACTGTATATGAAAGAGTGTAGAGGCGTTTACTTACTAAACTAGAAAGGAAAGACATAGAAAAGGCAGGAGGAGCAAAAAAGAAAGAAAGAAAGATGACAGAAGAAGGAAGTAAAGAAAGAGAGAGTGAAGAGGGACAGAAAGAAATAAAAGTGAAAGAAAGAAAGAAAGAAAGAAATTATTGTGAAAATAGCCATACATAAAAGGATGTGTAAACATCTGTAACCATGACAATGTGCCAGAAATAAGAAGTGAGAAAAAGAGGAACATGAAGTACCTGTAAGTTAAACTGAGTGTCTGTCAGCTGTTCACATTGACCTTATTTATCTCTACAATACAGAAGTGACATTTCACAGAGTTTAAGCAGTCTACATAGAACTTTGTTCTGAAGTAAAGTATGTACAGAAAAGTACAGTCAAAGTTTAGCTAGCTTACTATTATACATTATATTACACTATTTATTGATCAACTCCTTCCTGACAGCTTGCAACGTTAGTATCTGTCAAACAAAATGGTGTATGAGCACAGGTAACGTTACCTTCTGTCACTGAATGTTACAGTGAACATTAACACAGTAGGTCAGGACTAAACTCACCTCTGCTTACACACTTTATCTCGACCTCTCGTCTTATCATTTAACTACAGCAACGTCAGAGTGACACTCTGTGCTCATTTCAATACTTGTCTCGACAAGTTCACTCACTCAAACCTGCCAGAAAATGAAACAAAGAAAGTAACCACCAGCATATGCTCACCAATATCTTCTTCTCTTAAACGAGGACCGTATTTGTTGAGCTGTATATGTACGCAGGTTGAAGCCCAGTTTTAAAGAATCCGATGTGTTAAAAGGTAATTAAATGTCTGTGTTGACGCTGAGCTGCACGCCCAATTTTGAACTGGAGCTTCCTGGTCCACAACAATAACAACCACCCCGGTGCGAAGCGGCCAATCGCGTGGCGAGATTCTAACCACGTGACTGATGAGGTCATGCGTTTGAGAAATTTGTAACTGGGCAAACTGATGCTGCATTCACTGACTACTCCGCTGCTCGGAAATACTCAAATTCGCGTATTTAAATGATTTTTTTGGCTTAAGTGATACAATTAAAGCATCGTCTTAACAAGATTTGCTCCTAAGGCAGGTGATTTATTTTGTAAAACCGAGCAACACGAAGCTATCAGCGCTGCTACTATGGTTAAATTATAAAGATGTGCTTTACTTTAACCATTTGTTAATCTTTAATTCGTCTGACCAAAAGTAGTTGCGTACAGAATTTATTTTCTTAATCAGTTAAACAGGGTTAAAGCTTCTGGTTCGTTAAATATACATTTTGATCATCCAAAAAGTCTCCATCAGTGTTTACAAGTCCGAATTGCAATATTTCCAGACTGTATTCAAAGGCAACATTACTGCCTAGTGACAGCAAGGGATGAGAGCATGTTGTTTATTCCACAGGCCAGTGATGCACTGATAATGCAATTATGAGTGGCCACCAACAGATTAACTGTATAATGCTGTAAACAAATTGTCCTGGCTTGTTGTCGTAGTAAAATCAGAATAATAATTTGTAATTCAGATGATGGAGGTCTAAGAATCAATATATTCAACAACCTTATCTCCATTTAGATAAAATAATAATTATCTCAAATCAATTCGGGCTATTTTGTCATTAGAAAGGGTGTAAATCTTGATCCTAACTTCAGCATCATATAATCTAATCAGGGATGTTTATAATCAAAATCATGTTTTCTAAAAGTCTGAATCTTCCCCTGTACCTCTGTTTTTAAATCTATTTCTAATCTACTAATTATTAGTATTAAGTATTATTTAATAAATTAGATTAAAATCATGAAAGACAATTATTTTCCTACATGTTTATTATTGACTTTCAAGATATTAAGTGGAAATATATATCTATATTTGGGGGGAAAAAGTAAGACAAAAAATTGATGTGCAAACAAACAAACAGTGAACTTGTTGACTTCACTTGTGATTACAATATTTCTGACTGGAAGATGGGCAATGTACCTGACCACACCTTGCATACAGACTCAGCAGACAAATATGATTTTCCTCCAGTCTGCCTCAAATGTACCGGAAATAAATGAAGAAATGGGCAATTTTCTTTTCTTTATTATATTAAATGTAGTACACAAGAGAAGAACAACAACTTCCCGCATTTTCATTTAAACTTCCATGTAAAGCACATAATTGCTTTACTTTGTGCATCATCGGGTCCACTGGAAACTTTGGACACACTTTTGAGTTCAGCTCCTTTTCCTTTTCCCCCCACAGGTCCTATCAGCCAACACAGCAGCGCTGTTACGACTTTAGTACCTCAAAAAATAACGAACAATGAAACAAACTAGCAACTAAATGAATATAACAAGTATTCAACTAGCAGAGAAGAAAAAGTACATACAACATGTGACAAATACGCCGACAAAGTACTCAAGTAAAAACTAAATTGACTTAAACCCAACACAAAGCTACTCATGCAGACAACTTTTCTTCATTTCAAATAAACCTCTTTTTCAGTTCTATTTCTACTTTTTTTGTTGCTGTATAGTAAGTATCAGTGGATTCAAAAGGAAACAGAAAGTTTAGTTCTCTGGCTGGTAGAAAAAGTTAAAGGGAGAACAATCAAAAGGACTGGGGAAAGACCTATCTCATGACTGTGGTCATAGTTAACTGTAGTTATACTGTGATAAACAATAATTTGTTATATGTAAAAAATCTGATACTACTCTGCTACATCTCTGAATATAGAAGCTTCTTCCTCTTTGCTTCATAAAGCATACTGTATGCTTCAGACATACTATGGTTTTCCCATCTTTTCCTCCACAATAACAGGAGTTTGACTGCAGATAACATTACAATGTAGATACCACTATCACGGTTAGGTTCAGAAATGGATCGATGTAACACTGGTTTTCTGGTTTGAAGCTGTAAATGTTCACAGGAGAGCACATTTGAGAGCAAAGGACACAGGGTCACATTAAATGTCAACCACCTGCACATACGCTGCTATATGTAGTGATAAAAACTACAATTATAACACGCTTAGGGTAACTCCAACTATTGGAGCACACTGACCAAAGTGAAGCAGCAGCGCTGCCGAGCTCTTGTGGTACCTCTGTAGCTTGAGCTATGTCTACTAACAAAGGGATTCCTTAAACTACATGTGCCATGGTTTTAGTTGGAGGGGACAGATTCGTGAGTGGTGTCCGAAGGAGGGTTTGCTGCCGGTGGGCTGCTGGTGAACATCAGCTTCCTGATGATATCTGCGTAGAAAGGTCCATAGACACTCTTGTTGTAGTTTACCAGGGAGATGAACTTGGCTCCGATCAGTGCTAGCTGAGGTTTGATGGGGGTCAGGCCGGCTGGTACCTGCTCAAGTTTGAGCTGCGATTTGGGATCACAGATGAGCGCCATGAAGTATTGCTGCACTCGATCCTCTGCACGAAAAACAAAAAGAGTAGGAGAAAGGGAAATGACAGGTTAGAATTTGGGGTAGCTCGATATTGGACAAGGCTCAAAATCAGCTCACACTCACTATCTTACCAACGAGAGTGCGAATTGGATTATCCTTCTGTGTGATGCTGCAGATCTGGCCTCGAAGGGTGGCCTGCAGCGCCGGGGTGAGCGCAGGGTAGCCCCTCTCAGTTAGAGACTTACTGAGCTCACAGCAGATCTGAGCACTGATGCCCTCTAGTGCCTCTTCTAGGTTAAAGTCCCTACAGATTAAAGGAGAGGAGAGTTCTGGTTTGAGCTTTCATGCAAAGTAGATCATAAATTAACTTGATTTTTAAAAAGGTGAACTGACGGGCTGTGCATTCCCTCCAGCAGCACACTGGTCATCCTCTTCAGACGTTCAGACAGGGATGGCAGACCCTGGATGGGCCCTCCGATGGTGCTGTGTATGATCAGCAGCACCTCGTTCACCATCTGGACCTGCCGGAGCTGCCACTGAATCTCTCGCAGACGTGGCTCATCGGTCATCCAGGTCTAAAGCAGAAACAAAAAGAGAGATGTGAATGAATAGGCTGGGAATCGTTCTGGAAAATACACAAGAAGACTGACACCACGGTCATGACTGTGGGTAAGTATGGTGCTGAGGCTGAGAGGCAACTAGCTTAGCTTTGCATAAAAGCTGGTAATAAGGGGTAAGCAGTGAGCCTGGCTCTGGCTAAAGCTGAGAAATCCACCTCCAAGTACATCTGTTGCCTCACAGACTAATGCTAGCAACCTAAAAAACCTCTTTCTCTCTCTCTTTCAGTTACCTACACATGTTCAAAGTACGCTCACCTCCGGCAGTGGGCTCTTTTTGTAGTCCCATGTGAGGATGCTGAGAAAGGCGGCGTTGAGGACCTGGAAGGGCCCGGGCGCTGCTCGCTGTCCTTTCCCCTGACCTGAGCTCTTCTCTGTGGGAGTGGTGGCCGACAGCAGCTCCTCCAGTGCCGACTTGATCCATGAGGTGGTGTGGTCCAAAGCACCTGAGGAAGTTCATCACAATAATCCTGACTGAGGAGCTTGTACTTGATATAGCCAGAAGATTATTTGTTTATCCCATGGGCATACACAAAGTATTAAAAACCCTAGAGAAAACTGTGGTCTCACTCACTGGGTGTCTTGTCCAGGATGCTTTGAAATTTTGCCCTCTCATACTCGACACCCTGCCTCTGCAGCACAGGCCTCAAATTATCTATTGAGAAGCTGACCATGTCTGCCTGCATCAGGTCCAGCACCCGGAATATCTCCCTGGTGTGTTAAAAAGGAGAGCCACTGAGATTAAATCATAGCCATAAAAAGACAGACAATCTCTGGCTTTATCTCAGCGTTGAAATGTTTTAAAATGCTTTACCAAACCTGCGTATTTACCTGAACAATGTAACTATGTTGTCTGTGTTTTCGTGGAGCTTCTTGATTTCTTCATCCCTGACTGGCGCACACATCTTGCCCATGGTGGTGATGATATAAGAGGCGAGCCCCTGGATGTCAACCGCATTGTTGTCAGCCTGCTGACGAATCAGGTCCATGTCCAGCACCTCCATGATCTGGGTCCTCATGCGGTTGGCACCCGGATTGAGGAATGACAGCAACATCTGGCCGCAGAGGAAAATCATTGTTATCTTGTTGCTAAAGTTGTTACGGTTTTCTACATAAGCGGGTCGAGGAGGAGGCCAAGATGAATTACAAAAAGATCTTTAAAATTACAGAAAGGGCAGTGAAGCTCTAAACAACAAACTGTGTGTGTGTGTGTGTGTGTGTGCTGACCTCTCGGATCTCCTCCAATAATGTGATGGCTTGCCTGTACTCAGGCGGGTCGTCGTTCAGCTCAGACTCCAGGATGTCCCAGAAGGCCTTGTGGACATTGTCTCGAACTGCCTTCCACAAACTTAAAAAAAAAAAAAAAAAAGGAGGGGAGGAGGATTTTGTTTAGCTGAGAGTGTCAGGAAAAATGGCCATTTGGGAAATGGGGTTTGGCTTGTGAAAAAGAAAATATGTTCTAAATACTAAAAAAAAAAACCTGACACACGTCTTCCTCAGAACAAAAAAGGAAAATCACACCTATTATTCCCGATAATGGGTGTGATTTTCTTTTTTTGTGCGGTGATAAATAACTCCAGTGTCTTCACTCTTTCATCTCTCTTTGTATCTGTCCTCATCACTCTGTTGTTCAGTCAAGCGAGCCCTGATACACGACACATCTCAACTGACTCTCTGCAAAATGCAATCCAGATGGAAAGATATAATCAATCAATTATTCAATATGTAGCAAAATTTCCTCTCCAGACAGTGTAACGTTGGTTGCTAATTTTAGGTAACTGAATGTATTCGAGGTCATTGTACTTGAATTCTTGATCCTTAGTCAGTTACATTATTTAAGTATCACAAAATTAAAGTTGATTGCTGTCTGTATTTATAGTTTGGTTTCACTGAGGTACCACAGTGACGTTGTGTTAGACTTGTGAAAGTGCTGTCATGTGTGCACATGTGCATAGTGACAGACTAGTACATCACTCTTTATCTGAATATTGTAATCCTATAATTAATCCCCTTTTAACTGAATGTATATGCCATCAAAAGACATCTTACATCCAGAAAAGTGCATAAAGTCACATCCTTTGGTCTGTCGCAGAGAAGTTCTACACAAAAGGACAACTAGACAACTGTGAGAGACAGGGATGGTCCAAAATTGTCTTTCTTTCTGATTAATTTTTCTGTGTTATTAGATAGAGGATAGAAGATATTGTGACATTTAAAGGCTGTTCTTCTTGACTTATCTTATAGTTCAACAGTGTTGCGGTTTGGAAACACTGGTGTCCCTTTGGATTCCTGCTGTCTCGTGTTCCTTTGAAAACTGGAGTCGACTGCCTGTGCCCTTGTTACAGCTATTCCACAGTCAAGATAAGCACTAGCATTATGTTTAGAGATAAAAGTTACTCCTCCATGAGATGTGTGCATCTGTATATGAAGTATAGTGATGATAAACAGCTCTCTGTGGTATTTAGGTTCACTGATATTCTACTAAAAATGATCACAGTGTCAACAAATGGAGACCTCCTATCTTTTTAATAGTATACCTGTCCTGAGGTAAGCTTTCTGGCTCCAGATGGAAGTTGCGGTTCATAACAACCTCATGGGCCAAGCGGAGATTAAACAGGTCTCTGGCAGACTCCATGACTTCATCCAGGTTTAAGGTTTTGGGTGGGCTTGCTGAGGGAGCCAAAATATGGAACAATGAGAGTCAAAAAAAGTGAGATAAAAAAAATCAACAATTGAAATCGAAGTGAGAGGGAAACAAATTGCAAACACAGAGATGTAGACAGTTAGTCAGCAACAAGTGAGTAAACTCACAGGAGGGCGTGCAGTGCTTGCTGGAGCAGTCGCTCGTGAAGCTTTCGCGGGAACAGTCCAGGTCGCTCGTCGACGTCATGCTGTCACAGCGCTCCGACGACGACTCCACATCGCTGCCTTGGTCCTCGCCGCTGGATGTGGAGGTGGGTCGCTCATCGTTTAGAGGCATCTTGGGTCACAGCTGCACATGAGAAGTTATAACCTTTAGCTTGTTGACTGTTACCTCTATAGATGCAACTGGATTTAACACTCAGTTACAAGCTAATGGATAATTTCTACAGCTACAGGAACCGGTTTAGTATTGAAATAAAGAGTTTATCATTCCTCCTTTGTTTGGATTGGAACTGGGCCTTATTTTGACATTATCATGATACGGCATCAGTGTTGTCTTTTCCTGCATGACAGTAAAGTGATGTCATTCTCTGAACTTACCAGTCTTTTTGACTTTTTCTTAATCTGGTCTTGATTCAATTACTCATTATGTCAACATTACAGATGATTATTGATCAAAAATCTCCCTGTGATAATATTTTGTGAAAGCACCATTAGTCAATATCGAGGTATTTGGTTAAAAAACATTATAATATCTGATTTTGTTGCTCAGTCCTTTTGTGGGATGCTTTTGAGGATATTTCAAAATACTGTGATATATTGTATAGCAGGATAAAGCCTTAGAGTACTGTGATATTATTTTAATGTCATATTGCGCAGCCCCCATTTTCTGTTGTAAGAAAAAAGCTTTTTAGTAGCTCCTAACAGGAAAAGTAAAAAAAGAAAATCTGATGCATGACGAAATCTTGTATTTTTGCTTATTTGCAATAAGTTCCACGAAAAGACCCAAAACCAAAACCAAGCTGTGTTGCCAAACGCTGATCTAACTTTTTTATTTTCGCCCCTTAGTTGTCCAAAAACAACAAAATGTGCCGCACTGTTGAGCTGGGTAACATGTTCCATGACTACAGACTCTGAGAAACAAACATGTATTACACTGTGGATGAAAACAGTCTCAGACAAATGTGCTATCAAAACTTTTTTTGTCATTTCCCTTTAAAATGCCAAATTACAAAACTATAAGCTGATAAATCCTTAAAAAGGAATTTCTAAAAACCAATGAAGTAAGCTTTCCCTCAGTTGTACCTGTGCTTGTGTTAGAAGAAGAGTGAGATAATGTTATTTCTTCACTAAAGCGATAGCTGCTGTTGCCAAGGCTGTTAACACAGAGTGTAACAAAAACACCAGCCACACTCAAACAGCTGGCAGGCCAGTCTCCATGGAAACGGAGTTCGCTGCCTCGCTCCACACAGACTCCACAGTGTCTGAGATCAATATCAACATCTTATTACCCTAATGTTAAACTTCCTCATGGTGCATGAAGTAATTCACTGGAAAAATACCATCTAATGATTAGGTACGCTTTACCGCCACAGGGGTTGGCAACACGATCCAAAGTCAGGGCACAAACAACAGAACTGGCTCCATACCTTGGCTACACAATAGCACAATAGTTTTTATTCCTTGGGGGATAAAACGGGACACTGTGTCCACACCTATCTGTGATCAACCGTGTCTCCAGGGCAACATGGGACAACTGAGCGGCTTCTCAACCGTCACACTGATCCTGTTACACCTGTAACACTTCTGGAGAGTGACATTGTTGTTGAGTTTATCAAATGCATTTTGTTTATGCAAGACAGGTGCCATCTAGCTCATAAATGCTTGAGAGAATGCAGACACCTCAGCAGTCAATATCTTCGAAACTCGGGAACTTAGAAACAATCTAGACTGATAAAAAGCTCTATACACATGAGGAAAACTTGTATTTTCACTTTTGCAGTGAAATGTCCCTTCCTGTTGTGTACTTGATCCCATCATTGCCAAAAAAAATAACCACACAAACGTATTTTGATTCTATTAAGACTGTGATCAAGTAGTCCTCTGCCTTTCTAATATTATCTGAGACTTACAGTGCGAGCAGGGCGACCCTTGGGTGTTCCTGTACCCAGTTTCAGTTATCTGCTGCCAAAAATGAACGCACACTCCCTCGCTGCTCTTTTGGTTTAAAGATAGCTCAAGGGGGTGAGGGTGAGGGTGGATGTGTTTGTGTGTGTGTGTGTGTGAGTGTGTGTGTGTGTGTGT
>CAEMYA010000162.1:3029186-3050286 GCA_903131615.1 Diplodus sargus | reverse complement strand
CTGCTCCTTTTCGAGCATACATTGTTTTAAATTTGAATATTGACTTTGTTTTTTGGGACACTACAACGTGAGATTTATTTTACATGTTTTTCTTTTTTTTGTCTTTTTTATGTTCGAAATAAAATTATTCATTCATTCATTCATTCATATTATATCCCCAGAAATGATGCAGATATCACATTTCCATGTCCAAAAAAAATAAATAAACATACTGCATATTATCTCACACCTCCAGTGACATTTATCCATGCAGGTGAGCTGTGAAATGATGTTTCAACACTCTGACCAATGCCAACAAAATTCCATCCACCTCCATTTTATTAAAGGTTGCAGCTGTAATGGCAAAGTCAAACAATCAATCAATCTTTATTTGTATGGCGCTTTTCATACAGAGTAGCTGAAAGTGAAACAGAAAATAGAAACAGTAAATAAAATCAAGAGAAGAAAATTAAAAGAACCCAACCATCCCACCCCCACAGACATGTACAGAGACATACACAAATAGATACACACTCATACACACACTCACACATACGCACTCAGACACACAGACTCACACACTCACACCCACACATACACTAGCTGTCACTAGAGAGACATGGCTGGACAGCGAGACCTGAGGCATGGAGGAAGCTGCCTTTGGGGGGGCCAACCACACTGAGAGCGATCCCGGTCCAAGGCCGCAGGGAGCGCCACCACAGGGACCACCCCAACCCGGGCAGAAACGGCCCATGAGACAGCACCCCCAACAGCCAGACCAGAGACAACTCCCAATCTGGCAGGCCCCCATGAGGAAACACAGATTTATTAAGAACTGACAGTCTAAAACAGTAAAATAAAGCAAAATGCATAAAGGCTAAAAACACAGAGGACTAAAACCTAAAAGCATAAAGGCTAAAAACACAAGAGACTAAAACATTAAAGCCGAGAGGCTAAAAAACGTGAGAGATTAAAACAGTAAAAAGGAATTAAAAAGAATTTAAAAAATTCGAAATGAAGTAAAAGCCTGGTTAAGAAGGTGGGTCTTGAGCCTCTTTTTAAAAACCTTAACAGTCTCCGTGACCCTGAGGCTCTCCGGCAGACTGTTCCACAGTCGTGGCCCATAAAAACTGAAAGCCGCCTCCCCGTGCTTTTTTGAACTAACCTGTGGTATGGTCAACAGGCCAGTGCCGGAGGACCTCAGGGACCGTTAAGACACTTAAAAACTAGTAAAAGAACCTTAAAATCAATCCTGAAAAAGTAAATAAGAATAAATTATACAACAACATTATATGACCTTAGAAAACAACAACATATATAGCAATTAAGAATATGTGCAACTACATATCACAACCACAGAATCCAAGGTCACATTCACCACTGACTTTCTATTATATTTTAGAAATATCACAGCTGGCCACATCATCTCCTCCAAAAGTAAATCAAAGCTACAATATGTAGCATCCCCTTACCACAGTATAGATCACGTAACCCATTACATTACCCTTCATTTATTTAGAAAAACTACACAGTTTATAAAAATTCCCCAAAGCCTTGAACACACTTTGGCAGCTGTTGTTCTCAGAGAACACATCACAAACACAAGTGCACATTTTCACAGTCACACCTCTACATTCTTTTATGTTATATGACCACGTGTTAGATTCATCAGAATAAACTAATTTACAATACATCAAACATCCTGTGAGGTAATTATTTTCAAAAAGAAAAAAAAGCAGCAAAAGTTCCCATGTCAAGTAATTTCAACTACTTTACAGGCTCCCTGGGGTGTAATTTAATCTGCTTAGTTTTCAGAGAAACAGTAAATCCTTTAGTCTGGCAGTAATAGATGGAGCAGTGATAGATTTTAAGACCAGCATAATTCTCCTATTTGTCGAAATAGATGTGAATGCAATGATGTCAAACCCGTTTACATTCAAAACCAAAACTGAATCTGCTGTACAGCTCTAAGCAGGCAAGGTCTTAAGGGTCGTCCACACCATGAATGACAACTATCATGGTGTTTTCAGACCAACAGCAAATCATTTTGCGCATCGATATTACATCCAAAGTCAATGAAAAGACGTGAATAGAAGCAAATTTGTCTTTTTGTGAATGCAGATGTTCAACACGCATAATGTGTCAGATGCTGCGTCACGAAATCATTCACACTCACGTCTTGACTTTACGGTGCTGATGTCTGAACATTCATGAACTGTAATGGAGGAGAGGATAATAATCACTACAATAATCGAGTCAATTGAGACGGGACAAAAACGGAGCTGTGTGCAGAAAAGTGAGTAAGGAAGGAGGACTACGTGTGGATGAATCCAAACCTGAGTCCAAACCTCAACCATAACAACAAGAGGCAGCCGTTGCCTTGCTGTCGTCACACCTAAACTATGCCTGTAGCTGCCAGCTGTTCCCTGAGAGGACGCTGATTGGTCCTTAAAATTGTAGCTTGACCAGCCTGAGTGAATTTTTTTTTAACAATGTGCAGATCAGGACAATATGTTGCAGTTCTGTTTGTTGAAAACAGGGATATGCAAATTCCGTTCCTACATCATGACTATTTAGGTAAAGAAATAATACAAGGTACAATATGTAGATTTTTGATTGTGATTGATCATAACATCTTTAAAATGATTCACATGGCATTCTGACAAAACATGGCAAAACCGAGATAATTCAGGTGAAATAGCTGAACCTCCAGCTTAAAATGTAATTTGGTGAATGCTTCTTCTTATTGTTTGAGTTCTGTTAGCCCCAGTACCATTTATTAAGATTATGAAAGGCTTGATACCCCTTGTTACGCTGTAAGTACCTACAGGTTTCACAGGCACTTCCCCTGGCAAAAAAATGACCTTGTACTTTAAACCTGTTGGTCCAATCAAAGTATGCTATGTACTCAGAGTCATTTTTGTCAAGGTACAGCAGTCTGTCTGCCAGCTCCTTTGGTGTGGAAAAGTCGTCGACATGAATGAAAGAATCTCCTGGGATGTGGTCCTCATAGTTTTGTCTTGAAGGGCCCAGAACTACTGGTACACTACCTAGCTTCATTGGTGAGTATAACTTCTCTGTGATGTAGTCTTTGTAAACTGAGTTTTCAAAGGAGAGGTAGAATTTACAACTAGAAACTATACTTTTATAATCTTGGTCACTTAGTTTTTTACTAAATGCATTTCCATATGTGTGAATCTCAATGTGGTTTTTCAGTTCATTGTAGAACTTAACTCTCCTAAACTGTGGGTTCCAGTTGCTCACAATCCAACAGACCAACTTGTCCTTAACAGGCAATTTGAAACTCTCATCGTCAGGTGTCACAGGCTCCAAGTGCCCATAGGGCACAGGAATACTTGAATCAAGTCGATAGTTGGATGTCAAGTTAAATAAGTGAGTAATCTCGGGGATTGGACCCGAGTTTGCGGGCGACTCCATATTGAACCACACCCATTTCTGAAACCATGGACGTGGCTCTTTTGGCATGTTTTCAAGATTTCCATGAATGTCCCTGTGGTGGAAGAGAACCCCGTGGGCTTTGTTGTAAAGGGCCTTGTCGTCAGTCAGTTGGCATTTTTTGATGTTTAAATCACTGCAACTCAGCTCAAACTTGTAGCCAAACGGCCACATCCAGATCAGTACGATTGTGTCAGGCTCAGTGTCCACTTCTTCAACCTGGATCTCCTGGATGTGATTGTGATGCAGCTCTGTGGAACAGTTTGAGTCTCCAGCTGCACACAGAACTGGAGGACAGGATTGATGGGCTCTGTCCCCAAAAATGTTAAAACTGGGGAACATCATTTCAAAGTTGATATATGTGAAGAAAAGAGTGACCAAACACAACACCATGATGCTGCTGAAGACAAATGGGCGTAGAGTTGTCCACTGGCATGGTGAGGACGACATGGCTCACCTTTGGAGAAAGAATAGATCCATTAATTGATTTGGCAATGAACTGTGTCATCATTTACATAGGATGTGGTTCAGCGAAGGACAGATGTTCAGTATTGCTGCTGTTGTTTCTGGCATTGTGTAAATACACAGTGCTGCCTTTACAACAATTCAAACAATACGCAGGCCTCCATACCAATAAACTTCACTTGACCATACTGAATACTGAATTAAAGCTGCAGTCTGGAGTTCTGAGAAAAAAAGGACTTAGTTTGGACTTAGCCAGAATATTTGAATGAGCACAGCTCCCACGTCCCTCCTTCTTACTTTCTGAAAAAAAGAATTTTACACGTACAAAAGTATTTGTTTTCATTTAATTTATTTTTGTCAAGGTAAGCTAGTTCATGAGAGATCAAGCGAACTTCCACATGTACCCTACCACAGTGGAAAGAAGGGCTTCACTGATGAACAGGAGAAAGAACTGACAGAATATCTGATGAGGGCTCACGTGAGGTAAGTGTTGTAAAATATAATGGATAGGGAAATACTGAACATTTATTACTATGTGACTGAAATGACAGGTAAGAGAACTTGCGTGTCAGCTTGCAGTGAAATATGTGTGCAAACATCCAAAGTCATATAGTGACGTATGTTCAAATGTTAGTGTAAGACCTGTAGGCTACTCTGTGGGCCGATGCGTCCTGCTGTATGTCTGTCACCACTGTGACTGAAGGTGCAAGACAAACAAGCAGAAATACAGACACACATACACACTTATATTTAGTTGGTGCACATTTGCTTTCAGTATCATCACCTTTTTTTTGTCATAATCCTTATTTCATAATGTTACATTTCATCCCAGGGTATGTTACAACTAACCCACACTATGGGGTGAATTGTAACATTTCACTCCTTGTGTTTGGGACTATACCATGCATTTTCTGTTTGTGTTGCAGAGATAACAGGTACGCCATTCAATAGCAGACACATGTAACTACTTTCTATCAGATTTTGAGTGCACTGGCTTAAAAGACCTGCAAGATACAGACTAAAATGTCACAAATGTTACAACCATCCCCTGTCTCCCCTAATCATTATAGCCTGTGCAGCATTTTTGCCATGCTGCCTTTCTGAAGCACGAGTAATGTTATTTCTCTATACCAGTTCAACTACTTCAGAGCGAACTGAACGTTATAACTGCCCAGTCACTTGAAAAACACTTTTGCTAACCAGTAGCCATGAAGTTAAACATCGGAGTTAGCATATAAGCTTGCGAGCTAAATTTGCCAACAAGTTATGTAGCTCAACTGAAACATCGTATGGTGATATGCGCTATTACGAGTATTACTGTAACCTACGCCATCATACAAATCCTGCAGCTCCCTCCACCTCTGAAATGACGCTCTGATATTTATACTATTTTTCTCCCTGGCTTGGTCCAATTCTTTCTCTTTTATGTGGGAAATGGTGGAGCAGTACCTGTGCTAAGCGAGGGAGGGGGGCTGCCAGCAGCATATGCATGAGAATGATTGACACTTCTCAGACACTCCCCTTGGCTGTGATTGGTAACGTTGATCGGGGTGCGGTGGGTTATTGGAAATCAAATTACAGCTACTGGGTGGAACCACAGACAGACCTGTATCTTATTCTACTGTCAGATAACAATGACTATTTGGTCGTGCACTGGAACAGTCCAGCATCGAGCTGAGGATACATTAAAAATAGGGCCGGGACTTTAATGCGTTAATTACGATTCATTAATTACACAAAAATTAACGCGTTAAAAAAGTTAACACATTTTAATCGCACTCATTTTTGCACCGCGGAACGTTTCTCACTGGATGAGTTTCAGGGGTATCTGTTATACTGGAGCACCAACTAACGTTAATGCATAGCATTCATGACTTCAGACAACAACAATGAACGAAGAAGCAGATGAGACCGCTTTGGTTGGCCCCGTGGATGGGAAATTTTGTTTTAAAAAGCGGACGGATGGCAGCGTAGACAAGAGCACGGTTGTGTGCAAATTATGCAAGAAGGAGTTTGCGTGTCACCGCAGCATATCAAGCCTCAAATATCACCTAAATGCTAAGCATATAGCAGCTAGCGTTAGCGTGGGACGCCAGCCCAAATCTGAGTACAAGGACCCAAAACAAAGTGTTATAGTTTACAGAAGGTCTACCTACCTATAGGGTACCTGAATCTCTGAAATGTATTCCTAAATATGCTATTGCTACACTTTATGGCAAAAATTGCACTGGTCTGTTGGTCTTGGAAAAAAAACCAAACAATGTTTTGTTGCTTTAACTTATGTATACAGTCATTATTCAATGGTATACTAAAATCCATGTGAAAAAAATTGTTTCTCACTGTTGTCAGGTCAAGTATTTATATGTGATTAAAATGCGATTAATTTCGATTAATTAATTACAAAGCCTCTGATTAATTCGATTATTTTTTTTAATCGAGTCCCGGCCCTAATTAAAAAGGTATAAGGAACCCAAGTGACAGTCAATACAGACCAACTCTTAGAGAAACGAGACATTTGTAGATAGAAACGCATTAAAAAGCAGGGGGGGTCAACAGATAATTAGAGGCTATAATCAGAATAAAAATGTTCTTTCAGATGAGAAATCTGGCCATCTGTTTGGATTGTTTTTATTGTTGTTATTTAATGTTGTTTGATACTGTATCATCCCTCAACATATAAAAACGCATAAAAGATGAAATATATGCCAGAAAGTTATCGCAAAAAAAACAATAAATTAATAAACCAAAAGCCTACAAAATGGAGGCACAAAATAGACCACAGCAAATGCATTTAAATGAAGTGTTTGTAAAATTAAACTTTGCAAAGGTAGAGTTGCATGTTCTGAGATTGTTATTGAATATGTATGATGACAAAATCTTAGAAATGTATGCTCGACGTGAAAGTGCGTTAAAAGTAATGATGTTGAAGTAAAAACTTGAAGCTCTTCACCTGAGGGCAAAAATGGGAGTTATCTTTCCTGCTTCATTTAATACGATGAGACAATGAGAGAAGCACCTGAACAAAGAGTTACAAATGTCCATTTGAAAAATATTTTTTAAAAAGTAATAACATGTTATGAATCAGAGAAAGATTAAAAAAAAAATGTAATGAAAACTAGAGGAAGAGGAAGAGCACATTTCCCATGGCTATACATTTTCCTCACTTCCTCATTTTATCTGTAGCTATTGTTAGGATTTTCTCTTTCATTTTTTTGTGTTTTTTTGTGATTTAACTAACTGATGACTCACTTTCTGATACACCGGTTGAGAGAGTGAAAGAAAACATGACTTAAAATTGTACTTTTAGAGGTTGATAAAACAAGATAATTCATTCCATCGGATAAATCACTGATGCACAGAGCAACAAACTCACCTTGGAGTAGAAAAGGTGCAGTAAAAGGAAAACAGGAGAAGTAGTCCTTTTTCTGATAGTGTCGATCCTGTAAACGACCGATCCACAAGGAAGCTTCCTTCTCCCCTCTTCTCTGAAACCTGAGTATGAGTCTCAAATGCCCATCCTTGTTCCACAAGTTCACACTTTAGTGTTGTGATAAGATGTATGACACAGTCACCTGACTTACGACCGTTGTTAGTAGCACACAGCTGCTGGGCACTCAAACCGAACTTTGACCGTGATGGCGAACAGAAAAGATAAAGTGCTCTAGTTTCCTGTTTAGCATCGAGCATAAAGAGAACTCAGGGAAGCTGATAGAAAAATACTCAAGTGAGATTTAATTGTATTCAGAGTTCACCTTTTGATTTTGGGGAAGTGAATGTACAAATACTTCAGTCTTGACCCAGATAAATAGAATGATTACTCAAAGTGCTTTACAGGCGCATACAAACTACATTAAAAGACATAAACATTTCATTTAAAAACAAGTAAAAATATTCTGAAACAAACATTAAAACAAGTAGGCTAAAATAGAAAGCTTTAAAAGAAACAAGACTGGAGGACCATATGCTAAGTGGTCAGCAGAACAGGTAATACTCTGGGGGGTCATAATGAAAATGTATAAATCCTAACAATCCCTCCTTTTACACCAACTAGGTGTGAACAAAAAGGAATGAAAGACGTACAGAAAATGAAATAATACAAAAAACAATATCACCAAACACAATGAAATCATCAAAAATCAACTCATGAAGGTCAGCAGGAAACCTGTTTTTTATCACATGCCGAAAGCTTTTCATTATCTTTCTTTCCTCTCCAGATAATGTTCATGCAGCCATCATTAAAATCAACCAAGTCATTCATTTAAAAATAAAACAAATAACAATCCATTAAAAATCATCAGTCAATTATGAAATTTGAATACCATCAATCCAAATAAAAAAAATGGACAAGAGTATGCAGAAAGTAAAAAATGCTAATAAGAAATGAAAAAATCAAAAAGTAGAAAATAGGTTGTTGGCACACTGCAGTTCACAGACTTGAATTGCTTCAGTTAAAAGCAGTGGCAAAGAGAAATGTTTTAAGTCTTGATTTAAAAGAGGAGAGAGTTGGAGCAGACCTGCAATTTTTTGGAATTTGTTCCAAATATGCGGCGCATAGTAACTAAATGCTGCTTCTCCATGTTTGGTTCTGACTCTGGGGACTGAAAGCTGACCGGTACCTGACGATCTCAGAGGTCTGGATGGTACATAACGTGGCAGCAGATCAGAATAAAATTGTGTGGTGTATTGAAATTAGGGGTGGTTAATCAGCCCAATTTTCCGATTCGATTTGATTCTGATTCCGATTATTGAAGTCTCAATTTGATTGAAGTCTCTTTTGAAGCGTAGCCTTCAGATTTCTCTCTATCTCTGCATACTCCTTCTCCAGGTAAGAAGAAAAAGATGTTCTGAGAGGCTGCACGGCATTGACAGTAGTAGGGATCTTGTTTATCGTGGCACGAAACGAGGGCGAGTCAACCGTGTTTCAGGGCAGCATTTCCTCCACAACATACCGCCCAACCTATTCCTCATCAAACTTACTGTTCTCATGTGCTCTCCTGTGCTCCATTGCTTGATACCATTTGAAACCATGCCAAAGTGGTTCCACAGCTGGTTCCACAACTACCTGACTAACCGTTCACAGATTGTCAAACATCTTGTTAGATCCAGTCATTGCTATGAACGGTGTCCCACAAGGTTCTTCCATTCAGCCCAGAAAGAATAATGTTTATGTCGACATTGGCCATTATCTCTTTGGGTTGTCCGTCTGTCTGTTTCATCCTTGTGAGCGAATTTGGGAGGGAATTTCTACAAACGTCCACTATGACTCCATGGAACTGACCAGAATTTGGTGGCCAGAGGTCAGAGGTCATGGTCAAACTGACCTCACAAAACACATTTTTAGATATAACTCTACTACTCTAATCTACTTTTAGATATAAATTAATATGCTAATTGTCTGAAACATTATACACTATTTCCTCATAAATGATGCAGTTATGAAATTTCCATGTCCAAATTCACATGTGGGGCAACTCATTTGTAAATATTTGCGCAACATGTATTAATGAATAAATGATTTCAATTATCTATGCATTTTTTTTGTACAAGTCATTATTCATTTGGATATTGTACAATAAAACGTCAGGTGAAAATAAACATACTGCATATTATCTCATACCTCCAGTTACATTCAGCCATGCAGACAAGCTTTGAAATCTTTCAACACTTTGACCAATGTTAACAAAATTCCATCCACCTCCATTTTATTAAAGGTTGCAGCAGTAATGGCAAAGTACATGAGAATCATTTATACGACAATATTATATGACCTTAGATCACAACAACATAGAAAACAACTACATACCACAACCGCAGAATCCAAGGTCACATTCACTGCAGACTTTCTGTTACATTTTAGAAATATCACAGCTGGCTGCATTATCTCCTCCAATAAATAAGTCAATTAAAGCTACAATATGTAGCATAACCTTACCACAGTATAGGTCACACAATCCATTACATTACCCTTGATTTATTTAGAAAAACTATACAATATACAGTTGAAAAATTCCCCTCAGCCTTGCACACACTTTGGCAGCTGTTGTTCTCAGAGAACATTTCAAAAACACAAGTGCACATCACATCTCTCAGTTCCCTGAGAGGACGCTTAATGGTCCGATCAATTGTAGCTTGAACAGCTTGAGTGAATTTTTTTCAACAATGTGCATATCAGTTTAATATGTTGCAGTTCTGTTTGTTGAAAACAGGGATATTCAAATTCTGTTCCTACACCATGACTATTTTGGTAAAGAAATAATACAAGGTACAAGATGTAGATTTTTGATTGTGATTGATCATAACATCTTTAAAATGATTCACATGGCATTCAGTTTTGTGCGTAGAAAACTGAGATAATTCAGGTGAAATAGCTGAAGTTCCAGCATAAAATGTAATTTGGCAAATGCTTCTTCTTATTGTTTGAGTTCTGTTAGCCCCAGTACCATTTATTAAGCTCATGAAAGGCTTGATACCCCTTGTTATGCTGTAAGTACCTACAGGTTTCACAGGCACTTCCCCTGCCATAAAAATCATCTTGTACTTTAAACCTGTTGGTCCAATCGAAGTATGCTGTGTACTCAGTGTCGTTTTTGTCGAGGTACAGCAGTCTGTCTGCCAGCTCCTTTGGTGTGGAAAAGTCTTCGACATGAATGAAAGAATCTCCTGGGACGTGGTCCTCATAGTTTTGTCTTGAAGGGCCCAGAACTACTGCTAAAGTTCCTAGCTTCATTGGCGAGTATAACTTCTCTGTGATGTAGTCTTTGTAAACTGAGTTTTCAAAGGAGAGGTAGAATTTACAACTAGAAACTATACTTTTAGTTTATTACCAAATGCTTGTCCATAAGTGTGAATCTCAATGTGGTTTTTCAGTTCATTGTAGAACTGAACTCTCCTAAACTGTGGGCTCCAGTCACTCACAATCCAACAGACCAACTTGTCCTTAACTGGCAATTTGAAACTCTCATCTTCCGGTGTCACAGGTCCCAAGTGCCCATAGGGCACAGGAATATTTGAGTCAAGTCGATGGTTGGATGTCAGGTTAAATAAGTCATCAAGCTCAGGGATTAGACGTGAGTTTGCAGGTGACTCCATATTGAACCACACCCATTTCTGAAACCATGGACGTGGCTCTTTTGGCATGTTTTCAAGAGAAATATCCGCGTGGTGGAAGAGAACCCCGTGGGCTTTGTCGTAAAGGGCCTTGTCGTCAGTCAATTGGCATTTTTTGATGTTTAAATCAGTGCAACTCAGATCAAACTTGGCACCAAACGGCCACATCCAGATCAGTACGATTGTGTCAGGCTCAGTGTCCACTGCTTCAACCTGGATCTCCTGGGTGTGATTGTGGTGCAGCTCTGCGGAACAGTTTGAGTCTCCAGCTGCACACAGAACTGGAGGACAGGATGGACGAGCTCTGTCCACGAAAATGTTAAAACTGGGAAACTTAATTTCAAAGTTGCTATATGTGAAGAAAAGAGTGACAAAACACAACACCATGAGGCTGCTGAAGACAAATGGGCGTAGAGTTGTCCACTGGCATGGTGAGGACGACATGGCTCACCTTTGGAGAAAGAATAGATCCATTAATTGTAGAAAGAACTTTTTATACGGCAATTAACTGTGTCATCATTTACATAGGATGTGGTTCAGCGAAGGACAGAGGTTCAGTATTGCACTGCTGTTTAACTGCATTGTGTAAATACACAGTGCTGCCTTTACAACAATTCAAACAATACGCTGGCCTCCATACAAATACACTTCACTTGACCGTACTGAATACTGAATTAAAGCTGCAGTCTGGAGTTCTGAGAAAAAAAGGACTTAGTTTGGACTTGAATGAGAACAGCTCGCACGTCCCTCCTTCTTACTTATTGCTGTGCCGCAGCCCTGCCTTCAAAGCCCCTCCCTATGAAGGAGCCTTCCCTGCCCGAGCAGGCTTGTAACCACGGTAACAGTGGACGCCAGATAACCAAGATGCCACATTCAAAATAACAACAACAACATAAGCCCTGATTGTTGTCTTCCTGATCAATACAACTAAATTACAATGACAAGGGCCTCATGCTGAGTCACTGTAGTAACCCGAGTAACAAACAATATCCTCACATCGTGGTAGACGGAGTTACCAGGTATTCATTACCAGGTGCAACATTTGTGCCATGCTGCCTTTCTGAAGCATTAGTAATGTTATTTCTCTAAACCAGTTCAACCACTTCAGACTGTACTGAACTCAAACTAACGTTATAACTGCCCAGTCACTTGAAAGACACTTTTGCTAACAAGTAGCTATAAAGCTAAACACCGGAGTTAGCATACAAGCTAACAAGCTAGATTTACCAACAAGCTACGTAGCTCAACTGCAACATCGTACAATATGTTGTTATGTTGTTTTTATTGTTAATATTTAATGTTGTTTGATACTGTATCATCCCTCAACATATAAAAATGCGTTTTTGTTGGATTGAACTACTACCATACTGATGACTCACTTTCTGATACACCGGTTGAAAGAGTGAAAGGAAAAATGACTTAAAATGTTACTTTTAACTTTCAAACTTTAAGAGGTTGATAAAACAAGATAATTCATTCCATCGTAAGAAATCATTGAGGCACAGAGCAACAAACTCACCTTGGAGTAGAAAAGGTGCAGTAAAAGGAAAGCAGGAGAAGTAGTCCTTTTTCTGATAGTGTGTATCCTGTAAATAACAAATCCACAAGGAAGCTTCCTTCTCCTCCTCTCTGAAACCTGAGTATGAGTCTCAACTGCCCATTCTTGTTTCACAAGCACACACGTTACTCTTGTGATAGGATGTTTGGCACTGTCACCTGACTTATGACTGTTGTTAGTGGCACACTGCTGCTGGGCATTCAAACTGAAATTTGACCACGATGGTGAACAGAAAAGAAAATGCTGTTTGCGCTATTTTCCTGTTGAGCATCAAGCATAAAGAGAAGTCAAGGAAACAGGTAGAAAAATACTCAAACGAGACTTAATTGTATTCAAAATTCACCTTTTGATTTTGGGGAAGTGAATGTACAAATACTTCAGTCTTGACACAGATAAATAGAATGATTAGTTTGTCCAGGAGGTGATTTGTAAAAATTGTGTGGTGTATTGAATTGTTGTTGGGCTGGTCAGACATCCTGCTGTGTTTTCCTGAAATTGTCATATGCACTTTTATATTTTCCATTTTTAATGTACAGTACCTCAAGAGGTAAACATGGCAGTGAAAATCTACATGAAAGTAAAGTACATCTACTTTAGTAATGTCTTTCGGTACATTTTGAGGCACTTGCACTTTACTTGGGTATTTCTGTTTTCTGGTTCTTTACACTTCCGCTCCACTACATTTTGCAATACAAATAATGTACTTTATTCTCACTACATTAATTTGATAGCTTTAGTTACTGGTTACTTTTCAGATTACATCTCGCATCAGAGCCAAATTTGTGCACATTTAAATTAATTTGTTTGGTTGACAACCAGGTTTAAAAAGAAAAAAAAACTAACTAATAATCAGAAAAATGCTGAACATGGGATCTGTTAATTGGCCAGGCCGATTGACCTACAGTATACAGTACATGCATGTAAAAATATGTATGATTTACTTTTAGAGTTTTTTATGCATTTTTATACATTAGATATCATTCAATATCAGATGAGACTTTAAGTACTTTTCGTATGGGCGACCTTCACTTTAACCAAAAGTAATATTTCAACACAATCTTTACTTTTACTTCTTAGTAAAACAGACTAGAGACATGAAAACCTCTCTCAAATTAAAATCAAACATCTTAATTTGACCCACCCTAGCAAGTAGCAGGGATAGAAAATGATAATGAAAGGTAAACAATGGGGATCCTCCATAGGTCAATAAATGAAACTGATGCAGTGTTCCTCCTTTGTACTTTCAGAAAGACGCAACTAACTCAAAAGAGTTAACAATAATCCACTCAAATCAATAATCCACTACCACAATAGTCCATTATAGTCCACAATAAGCCTAATATGTATTAGTGTTGTTTAGCACACTTCACATTGGAGACCTATAAACTGAGGACACACTAAAATTGATAATTTAATCATAAAAATAATCCGAAAGTAATGTTACATGGCAAATATTTAACAGCATAGGAGGTCGATGATGGAACAGCAGCTCCTACTGGACGAGGACACACCAGACATGACAGACATCTGCCTGACAACACACCCTCCTTTGTATGTTGAAAACAGGGATATGCAAATTCCGTTCCTACATCATGACTATTTAGGTAAAGAAATTATCCAAGGTACAATATGTAGATTTTTGATTGTGATTGATCAAAACATCTTTAAAATGATTCACATGGCATTCGGCTTTGGGTGTAGAACACTGAGATAAGTCGGATAAAATTGTTGAATTTCTTGCAAAAAATGTCATTTGGCAAATTATTCTTTTCATTGGTTGAGCTCTGTTAACCCCAGTACCATTTACTAAGATCATGAAAGGCTTGATACCCCTTGTTACGCTGTAAGTATCTACAGGTTTCGCAAGCATGGCTGGGGCCAAATGAAGATTGTTGCACTTTAAACCTGTTGGTCCAATCAAAGTGTGCTGTGTACTCAGTGTCATTTTTGTCGAGGTACAGCAGTCTGTCTGCCAGCTCCTTTGGTGTGGAAAAGTCATCGACATGAATGAAAGAGTCTCCTGGGACGTGGTCCTCATAGTTTCGTCTTGAAGGGCCCAGAACTACTGGTACAGTTCCTAGCTTCATTGGCGAGTATATCTTGTCTGAGAGGTAGTCTTTGTAAACTGAGTTTTCAAAGGCAAGGTAGAATTTACAGCTAGAAACTATACTTGTATAATCTTGGCCATTTAGATTATTACCAAATGCTTGTCCATAAGTGTGAATCTCAATGTGGTTTTTCAGTTCATTGTAGAACTGAACTCTTCTAAACTGTGGGTTCCAGTTGCTCACAATCCAACAGACCAACTTGTCCTTAACTGGCAATTTGAAAGTCTCATCTTCAGGTGTCACAGGCTCCAAGTGCCCATAGGGCACAGGAATATTTGAATCAAGTCGATAGGTGGATGTCAGGTTAAATAAATCATCAAGCTCAGGGATTTGACCTGAGTTTGCAGGCGACTCCATATTGAACCACACCCATTTCTGAAACCACGGACGTGGCTCTTTTGGCATGTTTTCAAGATTTCCATGAATGTCCCTGTGGTGGAAGAGAACCCCGTGGGCTTTGTCGTAAAGGGCCTTGTCGTCAGTCAGTTGGCATTTTTTGATGTTGAATTTACTGCAACTCAGCTCAAACTTGTAGCCAAACGGCCACATCCAGATCAGTAGGATTGTGTCAGGCTCAGTGTCCACTTCTTCAACCTGGATCTCCTGGATGTGATTGTGATGCAGCTCTGTGGAACAGTTTGAGTCTCCAGCTGCACACAGAACTGGAGGACAGGATGGACGAGCTCTGTCCACGAAAATGTTAAAACTGGGGAACTTCATTTCAAAGTTGCTGTATGTGAAGAAAAGAGTGACAAAACACAACACCATGACGCTGCTGAAGACAAATGGGCGTAGAGTTGTCCACTGGCATGGTGAGGTCGACATGGCTCACCTTTGGAGAAAGAATAGATCCATTAATTGTAGAAAGAACTTTTGCTTTGGCAATTAACTGTGTCATCATTTACATAGGATGTTGTTTAAGAAAAGGACAGATGTTATGTTATAGACAGTATTGCGCTGCTATTGTTTCTGGTATAGGATACACAGTGCTGCCCTTACAACAATTCAAATAATACGCAGGCCTCCATACTAATACACTTCACTGGAGGACGGACTTGACGGGTTCTCCTGTCAAATTGTAATATGTGAATAAACCACCTAAAAAACACAACACAATGAGGCTTCTGAAGCCAAATTGGCCACAGCTTTCCACTGGGGAACTGATAACAGCATGGCTCACCTTTGGAGAAAAAAAGATGGATTCATTGCAGCATTTGATATATCAATGAATGTTATCTGCTTCTACACGTGTTTTTTTACTGACCATTTTATAAATTACAAGTTAAGATACAAAATTGTGAAAAATCTTTTATAAAGATCAAACAAGAATAACCAATACAATCAACATTAAATGTGAGCAAACTTACATTTAAGAACATAAGTAACTGACAGAATAACTGAACAATAATTGTCTGAAAGGGAGTCGGACCAAATGAATGTTATGATCTGATATCACCGTGTTGATGGTCTAACTTTTGTTGCTCCATGACCGTCATTGCAACTGACCAACAATGTTTTTGTCATGTCATAGCTTTGTGGCCTGACGATAACAGTCGTCTCGACGTCTCGATGTGAAACAAGGAAATGAGATCCATTCACACTGCTCGTCTTTACTGCAAACACTACAGTACATGATACAGCCAGTTTTTTTTTGTATCAATACCCAACAGTTGCCATGTTATTCCTCTAAGTTTACAGTGTAAATTTGCTGCAGAAATCCATACATATAAAATACTAACTATTGGTACTTAAATGTAGGTAAAGCAGAACTGGGCAGTAAATATTAGGAATTTAAGAGGAAGAGGAAGAGGAAAACAAATGACATTGTAATTTTTTCTGTACTGTTGAATATTGCCTTTCAATTTTGCCAAAAGTGGGTCTTTGTTCGCTGTGATATTCCCCCCATGTTGAGTAAATATCTCCTCAAATGCTTCCTTGTTTCACACAGATAAGTCACCGCATTCTTCAGATAGTGGAAACATTTACAAATATATCCCACTAAATATCTCAAAAATTATACTTGAATTCTAGTCTCTACTTGATTAGTTGAAAGGGCTTACCAGCATCTGTCATCCACAGGTGTCTGTTTGACGTATGACAGCCTTTTGCTATTTGCTCTTATCAGACAGCAAACTGAAGGTGGATGAACCGGTATGAAATTCTATATTGCTTTAGGAGGTGGTGCACTTTTTCAACCTTTGTCATATGACGCCAGCAACAAGCCTTTGCAGATACACACAGATGTCTTGGTTTTCAACAAACACAAACTGAACTTCTATAACTTAAAGGAAACACTTTAGTTCTTATTTTTTTTACTATGCTGCATGGCTTGGTGCAACTTCACTGTTATCAAATGAATGATTTTCCTCTAAAATATCACATCAGCATTAGGGGTGGGCAAAAATATCGATGAGGCAATATATCGCGATACTTTGCCGCCCAATACAATAACGATTTTTCAACTCCAAATATCGATATATCGCAGAAGAGCGACTCTGCTGTGCGGCGGGTGTATTTCTGTAGTAGAGAGAGTGGCTGAGGTCTTTGCAAAATGGATGGCAAGTTAACAACGCCTCCGCAATTTAAAGTTGATGTTTGGAAGCACTTTAGCTTCAAAGTTAAGAGAGATAGCAAGAACAACGAGCTGGACCAAGAGAAAATTACTGCCCGGAAATTTCATGGGAATTAATAAAATGGAGAAGCTGTTTTGAATGAAATAGTTTTGACTCAATATGTCCTCTGATCAATATCATCTGATGTACATATACAGGTACTTGTGTTTTCATCTTTATTTACATCGTGATACGTATCGTATCGTGACCAAAGTATCGTGATACGTATCGTATCGTGAGGTTCTTGCCAATACCCACCCCTAATCAGCATCATTCGGCAAATTAGGAAAATAGGGCGACCTGAGTCTCACCAGCTTCAGGAATGTGAATTCAACCCAGAGAGGAACATACTGGACATGTATTTGCGCAGTATGTGATACAAAGATGTCCTGGGTGAGTCTTGTATGATGAAAAAAGTCCTGGCATACTAATATGCCAAAACAACTGAATGACTTAATGTCTCCACTTCCTTTAAAGTTGGCTACAGAGCAGAACAGGTTGCACTACATTAATGATTGACCCCACCAACTAATGGGCTGCAAACCTGGCAGTATGATTGGTAGCTTCCAAATAACCGATTTAATGCTTGCTGGTCCCCTGGATAATCTTTCTCCTGACAGCAGCTGCTTTGATAAAGGTATTGAATATGATCAGCTAAACAATGCAATAGAGCCCGTTGGCATGATAGTAGAACAAAAGGGGTTTAAGGAACTCAACTTTCCAGTTCTTTTCATCTGTTAGAGCAAGTCTTATGTAATTGTAACAAAAATGAAAACATATCTGGGGCTCTTCATTACAGATGAAAGGTTGGATGACGTTAACATTTTTTATTTTTAATACACATGTTTTCAATACTGGTTTATGAGGTTTATACAGGCTTCCTCATATAATGACTGTAGACTGATATTGCTTTACAGGGTGATGTACTGCACACAAATTGTTTTGTAGTGAAAGATTCAATGCTCGTTTAAGAAGTCTGATGTAAAAATTTGCTGAAAGAATCGTTGTCATGCCGTTGTTGCAAAAGTAAAAAAATAATGAAAAAGGATCAGGTTATAGGTTTATGATGTCAAAGCTTATTGTTATGTGAAGATACTCATTGTTATTGCTAAATACAAACTTATCATGTCATGATACAAAACATATCTTTCTATAATATGACTGTTGTGACGTAAACCATTTCACAGTACAAGTGCAGTGCAGAAAATGTGTTATAGATTGTTTGAATTACATTATCCAGTATAGGGTGCTCTGACTTGAATATTTAATACACTGATGGATATTGGATAGATGGATGGATGGATAGTTTGTTGGATGGATGTTCTGTTCCAGTGGTTCCCAACCTTTTTTCCTTGAAGCCCGCCTTGCCTGTGTCCAAGACAAGCCAGGCTACCCCAATCCGCATACACTAAAAGAACAAAGTGATTAATTACAAACTTTTATTTGCAAAAATAAACAACAGTTATATTCTCCTAGTTTTACAACATATATAGATACATTTCTTCCTTTTTGTGTCATCAGGTGTACCTCATAGGGGTGTTAGTAATAAATAGCTTAATGAATTTAAATGTGGACCAAGAAATATGTTTCAATTTGGATTATAGGGAGTTTTGATTGGGTGTGTTACTGGGATTTTATGCAGTCCAGGGTATAATTGGCCATTTCGACTATTTTTGATTTTACCATTATATTTCACCTTAAAAATTATTTATCTTGCCTTGTTTGGTGTCATTATTTTCAGCACAACCTCACATGTGTGACTGTACAGTTATTTTTTCATTTTGACACACATCTCTCAACTCTCTCACCGTCACTGTCGGTCCCTCCCACAACTTCCTCCTGTCCCCCAGCAACCAAATCACGTGTCTTGCCATGTAATTTTGTGATTGGCTGGTGTGGTGCCTTTTCCCACCAATAGGAACGTGTTTTTTCGCTCGCAAACTCTTTTGCTTGCGGACACTTTCATGAGAGAAGTCCGTTTTTATCGTCTCTTCCTGCACCAAACGCGCAGCAAACGTGACGGTAATGCTAGCGAAAAAGCATGCCGTACATTATTTATCATAAGTCCGGTTTTACTTGGCCTATCAACACAATTTAAAAACTGGTACACAGCTTGAAGGCTGCTCCAACACATAAGTCGGACCGAGACTCACTGAGGCTCCATCTTGCTGCTATGTCATCTTAAATAGGTAACGTGATTTTGACGTGCCGGCGCGTCAATCGACCTCAGAGGGTTGCACAAATATAACTTTAACGTCATAACCTCAGAGCAGACAAAGTCGTGCGCCCCCCGCTGCGAAGGATATACGTGACGACTTCATAATACTTGTTCATAACAGCAACGAGAGGCAGCCATTGTCTTGATGTCAACACACCTACACCATGCCTCAAGCTGCCAGTAGTTCCCTGAGAGGACGCTGATTGGTACAAACAATTGCGATCGATCATAACATCTTTTAAATGCTTCACATGGCATTAAGTTTTGTGTGTAGAAAACTGAGATAATTCAGGTGAAATAGCTGAAGTTCCGGCTTAAAATGTAATTTGGCAAATGCTTCTTCTTATTGTTTGAGTTCTGTTAGCCCCAGTACCATTTATTAAGCTCATGAAAGGCTTGATACCCCTTGTTACGCTGTAAGTACCTACAGGTTTCACAGGCACTTCCCCTGCCATAAAAATCATCTTGTACTTTAAACCTGTTGGTCCAATCAAAGTGTGCTGTGTACTCAGTGTCGTTTTTGTCGAGGTACAGCAGTCTGTCTGCCAGCTCCTTTGGTGTGGAAAAGTCATCGACATGAATGAAAGAATCTCCTGGGACGTGGTCCTCATAGTTTTGTCTTGAAGGGCCCAGAACTACTGGTACAGTTCCTAGCTTCATTGGCGAGTATAACTTCTCTGTGATGTAGTCTTTGTAAACTGAGTTTTCAAAGGAGAGGTAGAATTTACAACTAGAAATCACTTTTGTATAATCTTGGTGACTTAGTTTTTTACGAAATGCTTGTCCATAAGTGTGAATCTCAATGTGGTTTTTCAGTTCATTGTAGAACTTAACTCTCCTGTACTGTGAGTTCCAGTTGCTCACAATCCAACAGACCAACTTGTCCTTAACTGGCAATTTGAAACTCTCATCCTCAGGTGTCACAGGCCCCAAGTGCCCATAGGGCACAGGAATATTTGAATCAAGTCGATAGTTGGATGTCAGGTTAAATAAGTCATCAAGCTCAGGGATTAGACGTGAGTTTGCAGGCGACTCCATATTGAACCACACCCATTTCTGAAAACACGGACGTGGCTCTTTTGGCATGTTTTCAAGATTTCCATGAATGTCCCTGTGGTGGAAGAGAACCCCGTGGGCTTTGTCGTAAAGGGCCTTGTCGTCAGTCAATTGGCATTTTTTGATGTTTAAATCAGTGCAACTCAGATCAAAGCTGGAGCCAAACGGCCACATCCAGATCAGTACGATTGTGTCAGGCTCAGTGTCCACCGCTTCAACCTTGATCTCCTGGGTGTGATTGTGGTGCAGCTCTGTGGAACAGTTTGAGTCTCCAGCTGCACACAGAACTGGAGGACAGGATGGACGAGCTCTGTCCCCGAAAATGTTAAAACTGGGGAACTTCATTTCAAAGTTGCTGTATGTGAAGAAAAGAGTGACAAAACACAACACCATGACGCTGCTGAAGACAAATAGGCGTAGAGTTGTCCACTGGCATGGTGAGGACGACATGGTTCACCATGTTCACAGACTGGGATGCACTCGTTGAGCCACATGGAGAGGATCTCGACAGCATGACCGACTGCATCACAGAATACATCAG
>CAEMYA010000162.1:2991563-3019849 GCA_903131615.1 Diplodus sargus | reverse complement strand
ATTCTGTTTTTTGTTTTTTGTTTTTAGGGTGACTTTAACATCTGTCTAGGGACTACAGATGAAAAATAGCCTCTTGGCTAATTCTGGCGCATTTTCAGAAATGTTATTAATGTGCACTGTCCCTGTTTTCAAATAAACGTATTATTATTAAAAAGAAGAGGAAGAAGAAGAGCATATTTCCCTTGGCGATACATTTTCCTCATTTCATCATTTTATCTGTAGTTATTGTTAGAATAGAAACTACCACTATACTGTTGACTCACTCCGATACACCGGTTGAAAGAATGAAAGCAAACATGACCTAAAAATTTACTTTTAACTTTTGAACTTTAAGAGGTTGATCAAACAAGATAATGCATTCCATCGAAGAAACCATTGAGGCACAGAGCAACAAACTCACCTTGGAGTAGAAAAAGTGCAGTAAAAGGAAAACAGGAGAAGTAGTCCTTTTTCTGATAGTGTGTATCCTGTAAATAAGATCCACAAGGAAGCTTCCTTCTCCTCTCCTCTCTGAAACCTGAGTATGAGTCTCAACTGCCCATCCTTGTTCCACAAGTTCACACCTTACTCTTGTGATAGGATGTTTGTCACCTGACTTATGACTGTTGTTAGTGGCACACTGCTGCTGGGCACTCAAACTGAAATTTGACCGCGATGGTGAACAGAAAAGAAAATACTGTGTGCTCTAGTTTCCTGTTCAGCGTGGAGCATAAAGAGAACACAGGAAAGCAGGTAAAAAAAATACTCAAGTGAGATTTAATTGTATTCAAAATTCACTATTTGATTTTGGGGAAGTGAATGTACAAATACTTCAGTCTTGACACAGATAAATAGAATGATTAGTTTGTCCAAGAGGTGATATGTAGAAATTGTATGGTGTATTAAAATGGTGTTGGGCTGGTCAGACATGCTGCTGTGTTTTCCTGAAATTATCATATGCACTTTTATATTTTCCATTTTTAATGTACAGTACCTCAAGAGGTAAACATGGCAGTGAAAATCTACATAAATTTTGAGGCACTTGCACTTTACTTGAGTATTTCCATTTTCTGGTTCTTTACACTTCCGCTCCACTACATTTTGCAAAACAAATAATGTACTTTATTCTCACTACATTCATTTGATAGCTTTAATTACTGGTTACCTTTCAGATTGCATGCTGCATTAGAGCCAAATATGTGCAGGTTTACATTAATTGGTTTGGTCGACAACCAGGTTTAAAAAGAAAAAAAAAAAACACTTGTTCCAATAATCAGAAAAATGCTGAACATGGGATCTGTTAATTGGCCATATACATAACTATATGTATGATTTACTTTTAGAGTTTTATATGTACTTGCATTTCATATTACGTTCATTTTTTGTCAGAAAATTACTTTTTATACATTAGATATCATTCAATATCAGATGAGACTTTAAGACTTTTTCGCAAGTACTATTCTTATGGGCGACCTTCACTTTAACCAAAAGTAATATTTCAACACAATCTTTACTTTTACTTAAGTATGACTTTTGGGTACTTTATACAACACTGATATTAATATAAATATTTTTAAAGCTCACCTTACCATAAAGATGCAACATTACATTTTAAGAGAAAAAGAGGCTAGAGGCGTGAAAACCTCTCTCAAATTAAAATCAAACATCTTAAAGGGATAGTTTGGGTTTCTATAGTCGGTCTGTTCTCTACCGTAATCACCGATCAGTGCAGCCTCCGTTTGAAGAAGTAGAGAGCCGCTCCAGCCAGACGCTCAGCTTTGTACTGCAGTGAACGGGGTTCAGAGAAAAAGCTAAATAAACCACCTAAAACAAGGCTCACCTTAAAAAATCTGTAACAGTTCAAGTGTATGTTGTAAAGGGAAAATTCACACCGCTTCACATCGCTGTCAGACTGCGCTTTCTTTTCTCCACCGTAGAACCTCCGTATCCCTACGCAGTTGCACTAATGCAGAGGGATACAGAGAGTTAAGTTTCGTTTTTATCGGAAGTAAACCTCTCGTCCAGTAACTGGGCCTCGCGCTGTATTTCGCCGCTCACAGATCACCTGTTGCCCAGTTCGCTAATGCGTAGGGATATGGAGGTTCTATGGTTGAGAAAATGTAGTACCAAAAGAAAGGCCGGTCTGACGGCGATGTAAAGCGATGTGAATTTTCCCTTTACAACGTACACTTAAACTGCTGCGCTGATCGGTGATTACGGTAGGAAACAGATGACTATAGATATGTACTTTATATGACCCCACTTCAAAAAACCCAAACTATCCCTTTAAGTTGACCCACCCTAGCAAGTAGAACTGACAGAAAATGATAATACAAGGTAAACAATGGGGATCCTCTATAGGTCAATAAATGAAACTAATGCAGTGTTCCTCAAAAATGTTTTTCTTTAAAATAAACATTTTTAAACTTACACATCCTGGTCCGGTGGTGCTGAAGGCGGCCGTGCTGCTTCCTGGTCCGCAGCTCGAAAATATTTCAGAACTGATCCTGCAAAGACAAAACTCCTCAGGTTAGCAAGCAAAATAGATCCTAAGCAAATATTCATACTATATAATTGAGTTATGTTACACTAATGCAGAAATCTGTTTTTATATTCAACATTGCAATATACAGTACAGTGTCCCTTTGAAGCATGCAGGAATATTTTTGTGCATATTTCACAGGGTATTTCAAAGTGGACAACTTGTGCCTAACTGCTGATTTGGTCTTAAGTTACATTCTGTGGGCAGAACTAACGGTCATATATCGTATAGTTTACTTTAAATTTACTTTAATTTTTTTAAATTATGATTCTTTTGAATAAAACAAGGTAATACATCAAAAACATATCTAAACTGCAGGAATGTAGGCAAATGTGTTCAAATTATATGGTCAAAATAAAGATTCTCATAAATGTGGTAAGATGCAAATAACTCAGTGGAGTTAGCAATAATCCACTACCACAGTAGGCCTGATATGTATAAGTGTTGTTTAGCACACTTCACATTAGAGACCTATAAACTGAGGACACACTAAAATTGATAAATTATTCATGAAAATAATCCTAAAGTAATGTTACATGGCAAATATTGAAGAGCAGAGGAGGTTTATGACGGAACAGCAGCTCCAACTGGAATAGGATCCAGCAGACATGACAGACATCTGCCTGGCAACACACGCTCCCTCCCAAATGTAATGCCAACGTGCTGGACCTGCTATAATTCACTAAAACGGGTGTCATTTCAGTCAGTCAGTCTTATGGTATTCACATGTGATACATAGTGTACCATATAGTGGTGCGGGGGCCCTGTGCACCCCCATTGTCCGCATATAGCAAGAAATGGCTCTGCGTGTAGCCCTCAGGAGGTGCCAGAGGAAATCAAGTCACAAGTTGATGTGAATTTGAATTGCAAATTTGTAGCCCTCAGGAAGTGCAGGAGGAACAAAAGCCAGTATGTTTGAATTGCAAACTTCTTAATGTGATTACATCAGCTCATTTGTGTACTGCGGTGGAATATTCCTCATCAAACTTACTGTTCTCATGTGCTCTCCTGTGCTCCATTGCTTGATACCATTTGAAACCGTGCCAAACTGGTTCCACAACTACCTGACTAACCGTTCACAGATTGTCAAACATCTTGTTAGATCTATTCATTGCTATGAACGGTGTCCCACAAGGTTCTTCCGTTCAGCCTACAAAGAATAATGTTTACGTCGACATGGCCATTATCTCTTTGGGTTGTCCGTCTGTCTGTTTCATCCTTGTGAGTGAATTTTGGAGGAAATTTCTACTCCACTATGACTCAGCAAGGAACTGACCAGAATTTGGTGGCCAAAGGTCAGAGATCATGGTCAAACTGACCTCACAAAACACATTTTTGGACATAACTCAAAAATCAATATGCTAATTATGAGAAACATTATACACTATTTCCTCATAAATTATACAGTTATGAAATTTCCATGTCCAAATTCACATGTGGGGCAACTAATTTGTAAATATTTGCGCAACATTTATTAATGAATAAATGGTTTGAATTATTTATGCATTTTTTCTTTACAAGTCATTATTCATTTGGATATTGCACAATAAAACGTTAGGTGAAAATAAACATACTGCATATTATCTCATACCTCCAGTTACATTCAGCCATGCAGACAAGCTTTGAAATGATCTTTCAACACTTTGGCCAATGTTAACAAAATTCCATCCACCTCCATTTTATTAAAGGTTGCAGCAGTAATGGCAAAGAACATACAATTATATGACAATATTATATGACCTTAGATAACAACAACATAGAAAACAATTAAGTATATATGCAACTACATACCACAACCACAGAATCCAAGGTCACATTCACTGCAGACATTCTGTTACATTTTAGAAATATCACAGCTGGCTGCATTATCTCCTCCAATAAATAATTAAATCAAAGCTACAATATGTAGCATCCCCTTTCCACAGTATAGGTCACATAACCCATTACTTTACATTTATTTAGAAAAACTACACAGTACATTGTTCATAAATTCCCCTCAGCCATGTTACATTCATATAAAGTAGATGAAGCACTAAAATACAATAAAAAGAGGTGTGTCTTATTTGGCACCTTAGGAACATGATTTGATGCTGGTTTGGAGTCACTTGGTCACATGACATGGAAGCTTTTGAGAAAAAATAATAATTTCTGCATATCAATATTCATATAAAATACAGGAAGGACTAAGATATATTAAAAAATAGGCGTGTCTTATTCGTCCAGTTTCCTAATACAATCTGCTGCTGGTATGGAGTCACTGGGTCACATGACACGGAAGATATTGAAAAGAAATGCAATTATTTTGTATTCATATATTTATGCCGAGTAATTTAATGACTTAGACTTTCTTTTATTGTTAGTCGAATAACACTTTACAGTGCAGTGGGAACGATTTTAGTTTGACTGGCCCAGGATAGTGCAGGATTTAAAAAAAAAACAGCATGTAAATTTCGGACGTTGGAAAGTAGGATGGAGGGAAACAGCGGAAACTACTGTGATTGGTGTGTTGCGGCCAGAGGACTGTAGTTTTTGAATGATCGCAGACAAAGTAGGTTGTGACGGTAACCTGTGACCACACTGTGCTCCGAAATCATTTTCCTGGTTCGCACATACATTGAATCTGTTTAGTTTTCAGAAAAAACATTACATCCTTTAGTCTGGCAGTAGTAGATGGAGCAGTGATAGATTTTAAGACCAGCATAATTCTCCTACTGGTCGAAATAGATGTGAATGCAATGATGTCAAAACCTGTTTGCATTTAAAGCCAAAACTGAATTTGATGTACAGCCACAAGCAGGCATGGTCTTAAGGGTCGTCCACACCATGACTGACAACTATCATGGTGTTTTCAGACCAACAGCAAATCATTTTGCGCATCTAGATTACATCCAGAGTCAATGAAAAGATGTAAATAGAAGCAAATGTTTTTGTGTGAATGCAAATATTCAACACACACACAGATGCGCAAAATTTTGTTTCATTCGCGCATTTGTGTGAGTTTAGGATACATAACTTTTGCATGTGATGCTCTGTTACGAAAGCATTGATATCAAACTCACGTCTTGACTTTACGGTGCTGATGTCTAGACATTCATGAACTGTAATAGAGGAGAGGTTAATAATCACTACAGTAATCGAGTCAATTGAGACGGGGCAAAAACGGAGCTGTGTGCAGAAAAGTGAGTAAAGAAGGCGGACTACCTGTGGATGAATCCAATCCTGAGTCCAAACCTCAACCATAACAACAATGACAGGCAGCCATTGTCTTGCTGTCGTCACACCTAAACTATGCCTGTAGCTGCCAGCTGTTCCCTGAGAGGACGCTGATTGGTCCAAACAATTGTAGCTTGACCAGCCTGAGTGAGTTTTTTTTTTTTAACAATGTGCAGATCAGGACAATATGTTGCAGTTCTGTTTGTTGAAAACAGGGATATGCAAATTCTGTTCCAAGGTACAATGTATATATTTTTGATTGTGGTTGATCATAACATCTTTCAGATGATTCACATGGCATTCAGTTTTGTGTGAGATAAGTCAGATAAAATAATCATGAATTTCCTGCTTAAAATGTCATTTGGCAATTGTTTTTTTTTGTTGGTTGAGCTCTGTTAACCCCAGTACCATTTATTAAGATCATGAAAGACTTGATACCCCTTGTTACGCTGTAAGTATCTACAGGTTTCGCAAGCATGGCTGGGGCCAAATGAAGATGATTGCACTTTAAACCTGTTGGTCCAATCGAAGTATGCTGTGTACTCAGTGTCGTTTTTGTCGAGGTACAGCAGCCTGTCTGCCAGCTCCTTTGGTGTGGAAAAGTCATCGACATGAATGAAAGAATCTCCTGGGACGTGGTCCTCATAGTTTCGTCTTGAAGGGCCCATAACTACTGGTACAGTTCCTAGCTTCATTGGCGAGTATATCTTGTCTGAGAGGTAGTCATGGTAAAGTGAATTTTCAAAGGCAAGGTAGAATTTACAACTAGTAACTATACTTGTATAATCTTGGTCATTTATTTTACTACCAAATGCTTGTCCATAAGTGTGAATCTCAATGTGGTTTTTCAGTTCATCAAAGAACTGAACTCTCCTGTACCCTGTGTTCCAGTTGCTCACAATCCAACAGATCAACTTGTCCTTAACTGGCAAATTGAAACTCTCATCTTCAGGTGTCACAGGCTCCAAGTGCCCATAGGGCACAGGAATACTTGAATCAAGTCGATAGTTGGTTGTCAGGTTAAATAAGTCATTAAGCTCAGGGATTAGAGGTGAGTTTTCAGGCGACTCCATATTGAACCACACCCATTTCTGAAACCATGGACGTGGCTCTTTTGGCATGTTTTCAAGATTTCCATTAATGTCCCTGTGGTGGAAGAGAACCCCGTGGGCTTTGTCGTAAAGGGCCTTGTCGTTAATCAGTTGGCATTTTGTGATGTTGAATTTACTGCAACTCAGTTCAAAGCTGGAGCCAAACGGCCACATCCAGATCAGTAGGATTGTGTCAGGCTCAGTGTCCACTTCTTCAACCTGGATCTCCTGGGTGGGATTTTGGTGCGGCTCTGTGGAACAGTTTGAGTCTCCAGCTGCACACAGAACTGGAGGACAGGATGGAGGAGCTCTGTCCACGAAAATGTTAAAACTGGGGAACTTCATTTCAAAGTTGCTGTATGTGAAGAAAAGAGTGACAAAACACAACACCACGATGCCGCTGAAGACAAATGGGCGTAGAGTTGTCCACTGGCGTGGTGAGGACGACATGGCTCACCTGTGGAGAAAGAATAGATCCATTAATTGTTAAGAGAACTTTTGATAGGGCAATTAATTGTCTCATCATTTACATAGGATGTGGTTCAGCGAAGGACAGATGTTTAGCAGTGTGCTGCTGTTGTATCTGGCATAGTGTAAATACACAGTGCTGCCTTTACGCATACTCACTCATAATCAATTGACTTACAGTATACAGTATGCACATAAATATATGTAAGATTGTACTTTCATTTCATTACATTCTTTTTTTTTGTTTGTCAAAAAATTACTTCAAATGAATTTAAATGCATAATAATGGATGTAGTCACTGCCAGCTAGTTGGGAGATAGAGGTTGAGGGAATAGAATAAATAAAAAATAAAATAAAATAAAAAGAATGACAAGCCTCAACTTTGAACATTGACTCCGCCACCCTTTTTTTCACTCTTTAAGCAGAGACAGTTGGCAGAGGCCATCACTACCACCATCCGGGGGGAGCCTGTGGAGGTGGTGGAGGAATACAGGTTCTTGGGCACCATTTTCGACAGCCTTCTAAGGTTTTCTGCAAACACTGAGGAGATTCTGAAAAAGTGCCACCAGAGACTTGGCATCACCAAAGTCTGCTCTAAAATCATTGGACACCCTGTTAGAGCTCTGTCTGCTTTTTGTGACCAACAAAACGATCCGCACTGCTCACAGGATCCTACATGACCCCTCACACACTCCACACTCAGTGTTTGAGTGGTTTCCATCAGGCTGCAGGCTGCGCTGTCCACGCTGCAGAACTCAAAGGAGGAGGGCCACCTTTGTCCCCACAGCAGTCCAGGTCCTGAACTCTGACTCCTCCCTGTCCCAACATCTGCCCCTCAACTGACTGAATGCACACAGTATACAGCACTTTACCATGAAGCACAGAGCACTGTGACTGTGACGGTCAATGGAAAGACTGACTACAGCACTTGATATGTTTTTATGTTATTGATAATGATGCTGCTCCTCATGCCTTTTAAATTGCCCCTTGGGGACAAATTTAACAGTCAGCTGTTACCAAATCGTTAGGTTGTGTACATGTATCTTTGTATTTACAGCTGCTATTGTGATTTGATTTGTTGTTGTCTAGTCTTGTCTACAATGCTGCCAGTTTGATCCTGTCTTGGCTAGTTCTCAACTGCAAAAGAGATTTTTCCTAGTGAAATAAATTTGGCATCGCAAGATCTTCTGCTCGAAGTTTCAACTCAAGAGTGTACGAAAATGACTGAAACTGGGAAACAGTATTCTGCAACACGCACTCAGACACTCACACTCAGAAGGTGAAAACAGTACCAGCCATGATGTAAGACCGGTAACCAGAGCGGTGCCTTATTTAATCTAAAATGAATGAAACCATGGCAGAATGGAGTTGAATGGAGATAAATACTGATGCCGCGTCTGCAAAATTCAAAGTGCTTTAAGGTTGCAGCACTGAAGCCAGCAGTCATGAATAGTGAAAAAAGTAAAAGATTAACAGGGACAAAAGGACTTTGTACCTGCAATCATCACATAACATTAATTCCCTCACCCATGTTGTTACCATTCAGTTAGCTATTCTGTTTTTGTCTTGATTAAATAAAATATCTTTCACTACAAAACATGGTGTGTCGTGTGTGCAGTGTTAGGGAGACTTAAACCACATAACAGTTGAACTACATAGCTTAACTACAATTTGCTGTAGCTTGCTGGTAGTTGAACTACATTCATATTTTGTGCTGCGTCAAGTATTTCAACTACTTTTTGGGTCATTTTTTGTAGTTAAACAACTCAATTTACAAACTACGATTTTGGCCAATAACATGGAAAGACCTATATAATATACATCTATACACATTTCAAATCTCTGCCCCAAATAACCAAAGTGTTTGGTAAGTTCAACACTGGTGTCCCAGCCAGTGCAGCATGTGAGCGGCTCTTTAGTGTTGGTAAAGATGTTTTTAGTACCAATCGGGACCGGCTGTCTGATAAAAAACTTCCAAAGTTCCAGTGCCTAAGTGTTAGTGCCTCTGAAGTTCCTGTAATGTTCACCAAAATTATCAGCTTTTGTTCTTTAAAAAATAGAACTTGAGTTGAGAGGCATAATTTCTGCTGGCATGTGATTTTTTTTTTGTAGGCTATTATATGTTCTTTCAGCCGTGGCTACATCAGGCACACTTGGTAATATGGAATGGTGCTTTATGAATAGAGTGTGTGCCAAATCTTGAACTGAGCCAAGCTCGATTTCTTTTACGGTGGACATGAATGCGCTTCAAAATGAAAGAATTTGTTCTGGAAAATCCGCAGGCAAGTCATCTTTGTATCAGTCTGCTAAAGCACTTGCTGGTGTATACAGTTCACCATCGGATTATAACGAAAGTTCAACCCGTCCTCGCTCTAAGCTTGTCACTCTGGAGGAGGTGTCTGGACGAGCTGAGGAGAAGCTTCAGCAACAGACTCATTCAACCCCACTGCTTAAAGAAACGGCACAGGAAATCATTCCTACCCGGTGCCCCGGCACCACAATCCACTGGGGAAATTCTGAGCGCACTGGCCCACCACCGACCCAACAGCTCCTCTACCTGTGTTTCTGTCAATTCGCCTGCAGCACTCGTTGATGCTTGATTTGGGAATAAATCCGTGGTTGTTGGGCACTTTGATGCATCCTCCTTTAGCATCCGCTTCTTCTTCATTCTGGCCTTTTCGGCCCCTCCTTTCCCCTTTCTCTTCTTGCCTTCCATGTATAAAACAACAAGCAACCACGCAAATCCTTCGACTGTCAAAAATCCTGTACTTTACCTCGAACTTGCTCGCTTTCTCCTTGTCTGACATATGTCATTATCTTGTAGGGTCATGCCATTAGACGCGCTCATTTATCCCCCTACATTTCTGTAAATACACTTTTTTGTATTGTTATTATTATTATTGTTTTGGCCTTTTATGGCTTTATTTGATAGGTCAGCTGAAGAAGTGACAGGAAACAGGATGAGAGAGAGGGGGAGTGACACGCAGCGAAGGGACCTGGGCCGGGAGTCGAACCCGAAAATACACTTGACCTGCAATCAGGTCATTGGATAACAGGGGTGGGCGGATCGATCCAAATATAGATAATATCGATACCAAGGTGAGTATTGGTATCAGATTGATACTAGCGTGATGCGATCGATATTTTTGTTGTAGTTTCTCTTCTATAGGTTCAGCAAATCACTTGTTTCTTCACAGAGTTTGTGTGAGCGCAGCGTCTCTCTTAGTCCTTATGTGCAGCGCTCCTCTCCACCTCTCTCACTCCGCTCACTCAGGTTCACTGTGCCCCTCCTCTTCCCCTCCCCTCCTGCTGCTGCCTGCCAGAGCAGAGGCGGAGTGGCGACCCGTAATGATGGGGGAGAGGAAGAGGAGTGCTGTTTGGAGTTATTTCACAGTTTCAGAGAGACAGACGACACTGTCAGAGGCCTTTCTACAAAAACCTCAACAATCTCCGGGTAGCAATTTCTAGAAGTGAAAGTTACTTCCAGCATGAATTAATGTCGTTAATTTCCCATTCCCAGGAGGCTTTGCTCCATGCTACGTTAATTTAAGAACAAACAAACAAATTAAATTGCAGGTCGTTTTTTTTTTTTTTTTTTTTTGTGACCATGAAAGTTCTGTAACGCCTGATTAAGAAGGATTAAATTAAGACACAAAAATCAGTAGATTGATGGGAGAGATCAAAGATGAGTGTGCAGGGTGACCATGACTGAGATATGGAGAGCGAGCTAGTGGTGTTAATATTGGTTGGACTTCTGTGTCAACTTAAATTAGTAGACTTAAGTAGAGATTTTCGCTTAGAATTTATACATAAAGTGCAAAAATGATTTGTGTGTTTTGGAGTGAGCTGCCCCAAAACACACAAATAATTTTTGCACTTTAAACAATTATTTCTAAATGAAATCGCGCCTTATCTTCTTAATGTTCTACTCACAACTCCTCGATACCTCGATTACCTTAAGCATTTTAATGTATATAGTATTTTATTGTTATTTTATATTGTATACTGTACTTTATTTTTTCTATATTTGTTGCTTCTAAATATGTCAAAAAAATCCAATTGAATATGTAAAAAAGAGAATTGAATTTAGGTCTTTGAATAAGATTAAGCGCTTACCTGTGTCTGCTCTCTACTGTAGCTGGGATGCGTTTGACAGCCCCCCCCATTTGTAGACACACTTTTAAAGACCGCAGAACCAGTATGTAAATGTACTTAATACTGGTTCTGCAACTGCATTCTTGTTGTTCCTGAAGCATGATGCTTTCATTAAATGTTTCTCTATTTTTATTATGCGACAAAGTTTGGCGCAACTTTATGGTTTTTGCAGGAATGCTTGTCTTCAAAAAAAAATAAAAAAATCACACCAGCATCATTATTTACGGAAAATGCCTTCAGAAATGTGAATCCCACCCAGACAGTGAACTGCATGTGCGGAATCCTTCCATCACATGTTAAAGTCAGTGTATTGCGTGCCTGCGGTCTGAAAATGGGGAAGGACTGTGAGGAAGGACTGTGAGGAAGGACTGTGGTGACTCTGTGAAATAAATATATAGAATATACTTGTTAAATAATAGTAGGTAGTTTCGACTCTGACATTGGTTTGAACACATACATACATTAGAAGAGAATATCTTTATTATCATGGAAACAGATACAACGAAATTAAGTGCAGTCCTTGTTCAGTGCAAAATATCTATTTGAGGTAGTATATATATAAATAAAAATTACTGTAAGCATGTAAAAGCACATCGGAGACAAACCCATACATACATTCAGTTTGACGTTAACAATATTCTGGTTTGGCTACATTTGTCATTTTATTTGGCTCCCAGCTACCGCCCACCCACACATGAACAACACATACCACTGACATCACTGTTTTCCACACCCCATGTGTAAAAGTTCTAACGTATAAAGTTATATAATATCACATTTTGACTTTGTCTACTCTTTTTGTTGTTGCTGCTGGAGCCATATCATAGAAACCTATTATCATTATTTTAGTAACGTACACATTTAAATCCGGTATGCAGTGTGATGTATATCTATAACAAACTGCACGTGCTTTGCACCTGCTGCGAGCTACACTTGCCTCAGTGCCTTCTCAGCCCTAACTTAAATGAAATGCTTCATGTTTCACAGTTTGCTTTGAACAAATTAATAATAGTTTACTGTTAACTCGGTTTACAGTTTGCTCACATTGAGGTCGAGGCTTAACCATGTCACCAGACTGCGCACGTCAGTCACTTTGGTATCAAATAATCAACATGACAGTGTTCTGTTGAGCATCTAATAGTTAAACTCGGAATGTTTAATTTACCAGATAGCAGATTGGCATCAATTCAACATCTGTTCAGCAACTTGTCATCAACTTTGCAGTTTAGCAACAAGTAGTTAAACGTTCAGCTTATCCAAGGGAGTTTCTGACTTTTTATCGTGAGGCTGTTGCAGTCTGCTTTTCAGAGAAGAGATCAACTTAAGGGTCTTCTGTCAGAGGGATAAAACCCTCTGATAAAACCCTCTGGGAAGACCCTCTGACCGAAGACCCTTAAGTTGATCTCTTATATGGCTTATCAAATCTTAAGGCTGTATGGACTAGCTTTCCAACATCCCGGACCATCCCTCCCTTCCCCTCTGCCAAGAAGAAAGATCTTAACTGGAAACACCTTTTGTCAAATGAGACAAGTAATACCCGTTACACAATCTTTTGCAAGCTAGACCTGTTTTTGGTCGTGTAGCAAGGCCTTGAGGTTATCACAAAAGAAACAAAGGAATGTTCACACAGGATGGAACGATTTCACAACAGAACATTATCTACACCGTGAGAAACAGTGGTAGTGGTAACAGAGCAGTTTTGTTCATGTACATTTTCTTTCCTTTGTTACTTGTTCTGTGTATCTTTGAGTGGTGAGCCTTATTTATCCCACAATGAGGATTTTGGACAAATTAGTTTGTTACAACAGCTTGAAATGCAACAGTTGACGGAAAAAATCTGAAAAATATGCTTAAAGTTAAATAGAATATAAATAGAAAACGTCAATGCTCGACAAGTGAGTGGAAATGGGTTGTTCAGGTAGTGCTTGAGTCAAACACAGTTATGTGATCACGTAGCTTTTGTTGCCTAAACGTTATCGAGTTGTTTTGTAGGCTAAACCAAACAAGGTAGTTTTGTTGCCTGAACCTTGCCAGTTAGTTATGTGGCCTCAACCTAACCAAGTAGATTTATTGTCTAAACCTTACCAAATAGTTTTGGTGCCTAAACTTAACATCATTTTCACTCCTGAACCTATCCAAGAATGTTTTGATGCCTAAACCTAGCCAAGTAGTCTTGGTGTCTAAACCTAACCAAGAAGTTTTCTTACCTGAAGTTAACCCAGTAGTTTTGGTACCTTAATTAAATCACCTGATTATTTTAAAGGCTTTTTGCCTGAAAGCGTACCAAAAAAATAATGTCTTAACACGACCAAACTTCACCACTACTCTTGCATTTTAATGTGGTTTAAACATGAAATCCCTCATATGTCATTTGCACGAATGGTAGTCAGCATTTTTCTGTTGGCTTAAGATATGCAAAACACAACAGCTAGATAATGACTCAACTCAACTCAACTTTATTTATAAAGCACTTTAAACAGCCACAGCTGGGACAAAGTGCTGTACATAAATAAGAAATAGAAAGTAAAACATAAAAAAAAAACATAAAAGACAATAAAAACAATAAAACAATAAAAATGTTACAACACTAAAAACACTAAAAGTCTCACACTGGGTTGAAAGCCAAAGAATAAAAATGGGTTTTAAGATGAGTTTTAAAAATGGACAGTGAGGGGGCTTGTCTGATGTGCAGCGGGGGGTTGTTCCATAGTTTGGGACCGGCAGTAGAAAAAGTTCTATCTCCTCTGAGCTTCCACCTTAGACCCCGGTACCTCCAGGAGCAGCTGGTCAGCTGACCTGAGGCACCGAAAGAGACTGGCGATCACACACCAGCAGAGACTCGATTTGAGTAGTGCCGAGGGTTAAAAACAACCGAAACATCAACCATTGTAGGAGCAGCAGGTGGCCAGCAACACACAGTGGCGCCATCTTCCGTCATCCACCTTCCCACAGACACTGGCAACAAAAAGCATTGAAAGCACAGATGAGTCTGTAAAAATGGCATAAAACATACGAGTCCTGGTTGCGAGGATGTCACGGCACTCATTTTTACAACTATATCCTTGTGGTTTAAGAGGAAAAACGAAAACAACAGCTGTGCAAACACCCTTTGGTGTGTCATTTTACTGTTCTTACATTGTTTCCGTAAACGGCTTGCAATGCGTCGTGATGCCTGTGGGGGGGCAGCAGCGCGCTTCCTGTCGATTATGTTTAGTAGAAGAAGAAGGTTGTTGACGTCACGCAGAGAGCTCATTATGGCGGTTGATTTGACTCCTCGGTTCAGAAGGTTGAACAGCCAAACAAGAAGTTTTCGTGAGAATATACAGCATGGTAAGCCCCGAAAATAAACGCTAAATAAGTCTGAAGTTAGCTTATATCTCTTTGTGTATAAATACAACCACGTAAATAGCACATTTATGTAATTAAAAGCAAAAACGCGGTGGAGTCTAGCATTGACAGATCAGTTACGTACGTTAGCCATCACGGCTGTGTTTAAACCGTTGATTATAACGTCATTTAGTGAAAATGTCTTTAAATCAAGAAGCTTACAGACATTGACATTGGGTATTTATTTTGGGAAAACAAGCGGTTCAAACTGTAAAAAAAACAACCCTGTTGCAAGTAAAAGTCCTGTATTAAAACGTCTTAAAGGTAAGTTATCTTTTGCAAGTTAAGCTTTACGTGGAGGAAAACAAAGTTCGTGACTGCTTTACGTTCGTTATTAAACGTACGTAACCAGAGTTGTGCAAATTACCCAAAAAATCATTCTTGAGTAACTGTAAAGATATCATGTGTGAACCTTTTTTAAGACCTATTAAAAGTGATTCTTAAAGTTTTTATGCCCTTTTCAACTGCAGTCACAGCCATTTTCAACCCCTTGTCTTTTAACGCCGTGTCCCCCATTAGGTTTCTCTGGGCCCTTCGGAGCCACCCAGCTGTGGCACAACATCATCCAGGCTCTGCAAACTCAGGTGGAGGTGCGCCGCTGTAGAAGGCATCTCCGCGTTCATGCTGAATGCTTCACAGGCTCGGACGCCGTGGATGCGGTCCTCAGTTATTTGATGCAAAATGTGGTGTTCTGCACAAGCGAGGTGTCTCGACTCAAAGCTGCCCGGCTCTGCCAGGCTCTGATGGAGGCCAAGGTGTTCGAACCAGTGGGCACAAAGCTGTTTCGCAGAGACAAGGAGGTGACCTTCGAGGACAGCAGCTGCAGCCTTTACCGTTTTCTGGAATATAAAGTGTTACACAATTCTGCCATGAAGGAGTGCGGTAGCGACACAGAGAACACGGCACCAGAGGAACGGGAGATGAAGAGGAAGAAGAGCTCTAGGTTTGTTTTAGTGGTCATCAACTAACTTATTATGTTCAATATGGATATGATATGATAGTCATTTAGCTCAAGTTATCATCTTTGATTCAGCAGCCTCTACACATTGCCATAAAACTTTGTTTTGTTTGTGAAGGATGAAGGAACTGAGGACGATCTCTAATCCCCTCGCTGTCGGACCTTCAGACAGGAGGGTTGAGAGGCTGCTGAAGACCATCAACCTGCGACCAACCTTATCTCAAGCTTTAAACACAACCCCCACTACCTCTGCCTTTCTGTCCAAAGCTGGTAAGCCTGGTCTTATCTGCCAGTATTTGGGAATGTGATGGGTGCCTAATATAAGGGACCACCAGTCTTTTACAGTTTGTGCTTTTCTCTCAAGTATTGTTTACCTCTGTACTCCCTAGTGGTGGATGAGGTTTGGAAGCAGCAGACACTGCTGCAGCTGTTGCAGACAGTAGAGGTGCCCATGCTGGACTGCATCCTGACTTCTCCTGCCAGGGGTCAGCTCCAGGCCTGCAGAACTCCTCTGGCAGCTCAGGACCTGGTTATATCCAACACATGCCTGGAGAGAGAGCTGCCGGACACCCTTAACTTTCCACAGTCAGTGCTGTGATTAATAATTCAAAGCTTTTTTTACAGCATTATTCCTGCTTTTTAAAAAATATATATAATTCATGTGTTTTGTTTCGCCACACTCTGTTTACAGGTTGGATGGCTGGCTGTCGGCAGCGGCAGACTGCTTGGAGCTCTTTCCTGACCAGCTGATCGTGGTTGCAGGGGAACAGCTCAGCCAACAAGGTGGTGGTGCCTTTTCAGAAGATGGCAAGGCAGAGCAGATGGAAAGCCAGAAGAGACTGCTGTTTGACACTATTGCCAAGTACTACAGTGGACAGGAAAAAGCTCCACTTCTCTCAGGACGCCACCTGGACATACATGCTGCCATTCTGAATTTGCTGGGTGAGACGAGATAAAGATACTAATATTTTCCAACCAAAGCATTAATGTTCTGTCTCAGTTTTGTTCCTGTCCTGAAGGTCAGTTTGGTTTGTCTCCCCGATGATGCTATTCCTTTTCCACCTCCGGTCTTGACCACATTGTGTTTCTTTCCAGATGAAGGGAAGCTGCTGGAGGCGGTCAAAGCATCTCAGTTGTGTTTGCGACTGCTGGAGACGAGCGTGAGAGATGAACTGAGGAGACTTCTGGCTTTCATGGACACAGCAGCTCACCCAGACGCTTATCGTCTTCAGAAACAGGTAGTTCACCTCCTTCACTGAACCCCAGTCATCTCTAGCCTTCTGTGCACATAATTTAAGAAATCCCAAGACATAGAGTTTATTGAAAATAATAGGAAGAAAATGTTGCATTCGAAACCATCTTGCAGCTTTTTCTTTTGGCGTCATATGTAAGGTTCGATCCATGATGTTTGTGTTGAAATCTATTGTTAACCATATCCTATGTTTGCGTCCAGATTAATAACAGGGCCTTGGTCTGCCGCACTTTTCAAAGGGCGATTGTTCAGAATAATGAACTCACACGAACACAAAGTGAAAACATGGTGCTTTTTCTCATGGACAATAGCACTGAGCTCTTCAAGGTACACTTAAATGTTTTTATTAATGCATCATTACATTCTTATTTAAAGTCAGCCAAAAGGATTCACATGTCCCTCAGCATCTTAATAGCTCTTTCTTTCTTCCTGTCGTGAACACAGACTCCTACATCCCTTATTGAAGCTGTGAGGAGGACACTGAGGACAATGCAGCAGGGAAAAGACCCCGACTCAATTGCTAGTAAGTTAAATACAACAAATGATTCTCACATTAGACCGCAACCTTAAATAACACCCAGGACACTCAGTGTTTGAGAAATGACCAGATGGTGGCACTATTGCTCCAGAGCCCAACCAAATACTAAACACATGCTGCCCTCAAAAACTGATACCGTCTTCTCCACTGTGCGTTGCAGCATTCACCTTCTGCCAGCAGGTGACGCCACAGGAGTACGAGGACCAGAGAGAGGCCACCACCCTGGAGAGCCTCAAACAGCTCCTCTGTGACATTTCTTCCAGTAGAAGCATGCCTGTGAAGGAGAGGAGGAGGCTGCTCAAAGAGTTTGAAAAGCATCACCCCGTGGTCTTCCTCCAGCATCTCTCCTGCACCTTCTGAAACATGCAACTGAAGGGTGTTGGTTCTGCTTCCTGGATAAACTTCACAAGGCCAGTATGCAGTGCTACAGCGCTTACACTGGAGGAGGATGATAATTTAATTAAACCCACTGTCTTTGAAAACTGGCGCTCAGTCACACCTCTAATCTCACTTAATGTTTAGATTAAGAGAGGTATTGACAGCCTCCCCAAATTCCTTTTAAATCACAAGAGGCCTTTAAAAGTTTTATTTGAAGACGTACTGTTATGTTTTTTTCTCAGTTGTGTTCTTATACTTCTCACTGTCCTGTAGCACCAGATGCATTAGCTGTCAGATAAATATAACAATCTGATGAAGCATTAATTATAGCCATAATTCTGGTAGTTTTGCACTTGTTTATTAATGAAATATTGTGCATGACACTAATCTTTTGTTGTTAAGATTATTCATGTTGTTTGTGTTATGTTCTGACATAACTGTAGAATGCATACAGTAAAAGTGAAGTGTGAAAACTTAAAAGGGATTGTTGACAACTAGTGAACAGCTCGTGTGCTAATGAATATTCCTTTTGTCTGCTGGATCAAACTAATGTGTTATCTTGAAGAGATATTTATGTTTGGTTAGTTTTGGGCTTTGAAGATGGAACGTTGGTTTGTAGAAGTAATGCTGTGCACTTTTGATCAAGCATTAATATTTCTGCAAATGAAGAACAACAATATTATAGCAGCCATATTTTTTTTCTTTCCATTTTACGGTAGCAGCTGTAGGTCGGTCAAGAATAAACACTGTTAAGTGCAACACTAATGTAGCTGAATATTGGTTTAACAGTTAGAAATGAAGATCTCTGTGAAGATTTTAAAATGAAAGCTAATATGAAATTAAAGCAGAAAGGGTACAGTAATGTGTTAGAATAACTGTAGCTCAGGTTAAGGTTGCTTCATATTATTTTTAGAGTTTTAAATAAGTTTTTAATACCAGTATCTTGGTCAAATTTTTTTATTGTAACGTTTTAGGATTGTACTTGAATTTACTTGGCATTATGTTTTTTGATGGAAGATGCGTAATAATGATGACTTATTTTAGCCTACTAATTTAATATTTTGGTAAATATGAAACCAATGTGTGAGGACGTAATTTACTGTCAAATCTCATGTCAGTCAGCATCTTTTGTACTTTACAGACATTTAAATCATGTTAGAATGCACTTTACGATGCTGCAACATGCTTTATTTTCTTTTGGAATAACGAGTTTAATAAAAGATTAACTAATTTGTCAAACAAGATGTGGCTATTTCTTTTTTTGCATGAGTATTTGTGCAGTCTATGGATCCTTAGTGGTCCTGGATCCAGAAGTCCCTGTACATTTTTTTCACAATTTATCCAAATCCGGCTCCATGTTACACCATGTTATGTAACCCATCAGATCTGGTAACCTTAATGAAGGTGAGGTTATTCAGAATTTCAGGTATGTTGCCACTACAAAGTGCTACTGCATATGTGGAAAAAGTAGTACAAAGCCTTTTGTCACTGCAGGGGAAACTGCGCTGTAATCTGATAAATTTCCTCCGGTGATGTCACTCAGTGGCTAAATTGCATTGTGGGTAATGTAGGCACCATGTTTGAAGAGTGGTCCACTTGTCTGGCATTACACTTCTCTAACTGTTTGACTCATTATGGACAGTTTATAAACAAATAATCCAAATTGAGGCAGCAAAACCAGAGATGCTTCCTCTGGAACCTTTTTATACTACTTTTTACACATATGCAGTAATATGTAATATGGATACGCAATAAAAGTCAAAAAGTAATATGTCACAGAATAAACAATGAAGTCAAACTCTAGATTATCATAATATGCCTAACTAATTTAGAGTAGTGTAGTTTAGTGTCATATGGATGTAGTGGAGTAGAAAGAATGATATTTCCATCTAGAATGTAATGAAGTAGAAACATACTCATGTAGTACAAATACAATTGGTGCAGCAACTGGATGCAATTAATTATTTCCCAGTACTGTCAGGAAATGGTTGTCACATGCTTTCCAGCCTTATGTAGGAAACATTTTTGGCCTCCTCTTCCGTCATTCAGCTTGTTAACAACAAGTCAATAACTTACTTTATTTGTTATGTTCATAAAAATCTGTGCTCTGTTGGTTCTGGTGTCCCACTGAGGCAACGCCCCCCAGACTGATCTATTAAAATCTGTAAAAGATAAAAGATTCACTGAAAGGGAATTCGGTGTGTTTGCTGTGTGTATCGATACATGTGATGTGCGATTTAGTTATTCAAAGTGACAAACTGTTAAAAACACACACATACACACACCAAAAAAACCCCCAGGTGACGTTGATGCACCTGACTCCATTAAAGAACCCGGAAGTGGGGTTGTTCATTCACTAGCGTTCCAGGCTAGCTCATTTCGTATGCGCCTGGAAGACATGGGGGCTGTGTTTCACAGCCAGAACTGACAGCTCCTACTGCTGAGAGTCTACTGCTACAAGGAAAAACAACTCGGAGCCCTTTTCTCATCAAGGTAAGCAGCTGGAGGGTTTCGTGGTGACACTTTTGTACTGACAGCAAGACGGTATTCGACTGTAATGACAGCAACGTCAGTGTCTTCTTGCGCATTGTTGGCTAGTTAGCTCGGGTAGCTAACGTGATCTGTTTGTCTAAAAAGTCTTTCACGGCAGCCGACGGAGGCAGACGGTGATGTCAGCCTTTAGGTAGCTAACTGGTTAAACGAGGGTTTCTGGAAGGTAGCCGTTAACGGTAACTGTGTCACAGTGCGTTAACGTTACTGTGGCAGTTTGATGAGTGCGCACAGGCTAAACCAGACGGTTAACTTGGCTAACATCGAGCTGTTTCCCAATCAGACCTGACAGTCATCGCTAAGAGACAAACACAACATTGACATACCCAAACCCAACTATACATTTGTTATTTAAACCCCCTTGTCAAATCTTAACCATGTTGGCAAGCTGCTGTTGATAAACTGCCTGGCACCCTGGAGGCTAACTAACTAGCTTGCTGGCTAGCTAGCTAACTGTGCTACTGCAGGTGCTTTTGGTGAGGTGATGTGCAAAACGATGCTCTCAGTTCACATCTGTTTGTCTGGCCACCAGCTAGCTAACAGCTAATGATGGGGAATGTCAGTTTGTGTAAAGTGAAGATAAAGTTATGCGACATAAATCCTTTAAACCTGTTGCAGATAATAGCTTTTAATAGCCTCATGCTACAGGGAATAATGAATGATGATGATGATTCAGATGAATATTTAGGTATTATATGCACTTCTTTGGCTGTATTTGTGGCTTATATCGTCTGCCCATCAAAAGGTAAATAAATGATGAGCAATGACACAGTTATGCCGCAACATTTTCAAGTGAGTACAGCAGATTCTCCCATAATCCGTCCAGAAATCCTGCAACATCTCTCTGCACAGTTCATCTGAATTTGAATTAAACTACTTGTTTTGGTTGGATCTGAGGGGAACTGACAGCATCAGATGCATCAATTATTGATCGATTTCATCATGCTGTGCACCCTCAATTCAGGCAGCTTGAGGAAGATGCTGTTTAACACCGTGAATCAACATTATGTACCGTATATACACAGTGCAAGCAGGGATTTCTCATTAACAGAATTAGTTGAGGTGGGTGTTGGCATGGACCTACAAATGTAGGTTAAGATTTATCGTGCTCTGATCCATTTATTGCGTTGCTTAACATATTTTTTTTATGTGGGTGAATCATGCAATCTGTACAGTGGGCATCTCAATATCCAGAAAATTGCTTATTCAACTGTGTTGCGGTGCAGTGAATTAACATCAAAGTACTGTAAGGCCTCTTAATCAAACCCGGAATAAACTGTTCATGTAGAAATAATTGTGCTCTATGACCATCGGCCATGTTCTTGTGACTGACTTCCTGTTGCCTAACATGCTGTCAAGTCACTGAAGGATTTTGAAAGAGAGCCTCAGTGTGGTGTGGCAGAGTTTTCCTCTGAGTCATTTTGTATTTTGGGGGACAGCTCAGGCTGTTACGGTGCTTATTCTCCTCAGCCGTCGCAGGCAGGACACTGGTGGGCACTTTGATGTGAAAATGTTCAGGCAGGTGCGTTAGAGTGCATGTCTAATGGATTGTTGAAGGCCTTTGCTCGGCTGGAAAGGGTTTTGGCCTCAGCCACTTTCAGGGATTGCGAAAAGCCTGCGATTGTTTTGACTGACTCTTTGTTTAAGTATCCTGATTGGTATGTCATCCACCTTCAGCTGCCAGGTGAGGCGTGAACATGGAGTCTATGCTGAACAAGCTGAAAAGCACCGTCACAAAGGTGACGGCGGACGTCACCAGCGCCGTCATGGGCAACCCGGTGACGAGGGAGTTTGAGGTTGGACGGCACATTGCCAGCGGGGGTCCTGGCCTGTGCTGGAGGATCTACAACGGCACCAAGAAGTCCACCAAACAGGTTTGCATGCTCCGGCTCCAAATCATAGAAGTTTCAGTTTGATCGATAGCAAACTGACTGTGCTTGTGCTGTTTTCGAAATTGCCTTGACGCTTATTAAACATAAAAATGTGTCTGATTGTTGTTTGGCTTCGAAACCCTCCAGGAAGTGGCAGTGTTTGTCTTCGATAAGAAGGTGGTTGATAAGTATCAGAAGTTCGAGAAGGACCAAATAATCGATTCGCTGAAAAAAGGAGTGCAACAGCTGACCAGACTGCGTCACCCCCGTCTCCTGACCGTGCAGCATCCCCTGGAAGAATCACGGTGAATAATGCACACACACACACACACACACACACACACACACACACACACACACACACACACACACACACACACACACACACACACACACACACAAGAAAACCAAGGGCAGATTCAACGAGTCAGCGCTCAAAGAGAGGGGCTTGACACTCGAAGTAAAAAATTGCATAACAAATCTATTTGTCAGCCTCTGTGTGTGCGTATGTGAGCAGAAGCTGTCGTGATCAAAAGACTCGGTACTCTGGTCTCTGAATAATACATGTCCCCTGTGGGCAAAACAAGGTTGAGGCTGTCCTGAGCCCGTTTTCCCTTTTCCCAGCCCGTCTTTGTTAAACTTGCACCTCTGGCTGCTCCAAATTCAAAAACACCTCTTTCTGTCCGTTTTTTTTTGTTTTTGTTTTCATGAGTCTGTTCATGAAGAAATCAACATCTAACATGCAGTTGTTGGCAATCACACTGATGCTTGGTCTGTATTTGTCCCTCAGCGACTGCTTGGCGTTCTGTACAGAGCCGGTGTTCGCCAGTCTGTCCAACGTGATGGGCCACTGGGACAACCTGCCCAGCCCCATGCCCAACGACATCAAGGAGTACAAACTCTATGATGTTGAGACCAAGTATGGCCTGCTACAGGTGAGAGTGCAGACGGGTTTGCTCAAATTTTAGAAATGATCACAAATACAGATCAGTTGACTTTTATGGCGTTGGCTCTGGCGTTTTTAATATAATGTGCATGCAACTACTTTTTTCACATTTAATTCTTACAGTACAGTAATTAATAATTCTTATTTATTCTTCTTTAACTTAGTTGCTCAGTGTTTGTTGTTCCTGATCCTTGCTGTATGTGTCTAGTGTAAGAGAGAAACGTAAGCCAGAGTAACATTCCTTGTCTGTGCACACATGCTAAAGAAACGCCAGTCACAAGTTGTCAAGTACAACCTGACATATTTAAAAGCCTTATTTCCTCACCAGCAATCCAAATCCAGGGAAAGATTCAGTTTATTATTTAAAGAAGAGACAAAAAAAAATCCACATTTTAGGAGTTGGAGTGAGTGAATCTCAGACCTTCTGGCAAGTAGAAGTTTGGGAGTTTGAGATCAAATTTCTAAAACTGTATTGATTTTTACGAGGTTGATGCATCAGGAACCTTTTGCTCAATTAACTTGGGTAGAGAAATACTTGCACAACACTAGATCTCACACAGGATATGTTTCAGACAAAAGGGATTCTAATAAAGCTGGGAATAAAACATTTATCGTAGAAATGGTGTTGTTGCCCTTGTCAGTCGTCTGTACACATCATGTATGAGACAGTCAGACGTGTATGATGAATTATTTATTAATGAGGACGTGTCTGTTTGTTATTAAGAGCACACTAACACTTACTGTGTCCAACACACCTGCATATTGCAAAGCACTTGCACATTCTTTTTATTAGTGTTACGCCAATTAACTTGATATTTTGGCCTCATCGTTTATTTCTTGTTATTTATGGCTGGTAAGACTAGAAAACGCCTGCAGTGTCTACCACAGAAACTTTGTCGTACCAAAGCCGAGACGTGTCAGATTCAAATTAACGCCTTCACGCTGTCTGCGAGTCTGTTAAATGTCAGACTGTTTGCAGCTTATTGCAAAAACGAAAATGCCTTATTGTCCGTCTGGCTCTAATTCCCCCTGACATTTATACGTTTTTTTTCTCTCTCTCTCTCTCTCTCTCTCCAGATCTCCGAGGGTTTGTCCTTCCTCCACAGTGGCGTGAAAATGGTCCACGGGAACTTGTGTCTGGAGAACATCATCCTCAACAAGAGCGGAGCCTGGAAGATCATGGGCTTCGACTTCAGCATCTCCTCCACCAACCCCTCAGACGCTGAGGTGTGTAGAGAACGGATTTCTGTCCCTTAATATAGTTTTGACGGACAGGACTTCACTGCCTTCAAGACTCAAGATTTCCATTCGTATGTTCTCTTGTCCTCTGCAGCCTAAGTACACATGTAAAGAGTGGGAGCCCAATCTCCCTCCGCTCTGCCTCCCCAACCCGGAGTACTTGGCCCCCGAGTACATCCTGTCCGTCAGCTGTGACTCAGCCTCCGACATGTACTCGCTGGGCGTGGTCATGCACGCCGTCTTCAACGAGGGCAAGCCTGTTTTCCAAGTTAACAAGCATGACATTTTCAAGAGCTTCAGCAGGCAACTAGACCAGGTAAAAGATCACAAACCTTTTACTGAAGTTGTAACAACTGTGCTTTGTAATCACACTAACATGAAATAATGATAATAGAATGATGCTGTGACGTGTCAGAGGTGATTGCTCCTCTTGAGAAAACACTCACATGGTGCTACAATCAGGGCCAAGCAGCTTCTGGGAATTATTGCCTCTCCACCCATGCTAATTTTTTCCATTCCTCGCGCTCATCTCTCCGACAGCTCCAGCCGTCTGCTCAGATCTGTGTCACTGTCCATCCGCAGTGTAGGCGGCTGTCTTTTCCAGATTTGATTTGAGTGGCAAAAACGGAAACGTGTTTGAAATAATCCCGCTGAGTGTGACTCGACACACTCCGGGGTTCGCTGTTCCAAACGGGGACTTAATATATTCTTAAAAATCAAGTCATGGAGCAGATCAGGGCTAAAAATGATGCGCTGTAGCGCAGGAGTGTGTTACTATTACTATTCCCCTCTTGTCTGCTCTGTTCCATTATTTCTCTGTTTTCCAATCTTCAGCTGAGCACCATGAGTCCAGCCCTGTTGAACAAGATCCCAGAGGAGGTGCGGGAGCATGTCAAAATGCTGCTCAGCGTCACACCCAACGTCCGTCCAGATGCAGACCAGATGACCAAGGTTTGAATTGTAACAAAATGTATGCAGATACAAAGAAATTGATGTTTTTGTGCCATAAAATGTTGATGTTATTCTGTTTTTTTTTGTGAAATTCAGATTCCATTTTTTGACGACGTGGGTGCTGTGACCCTGCAGTACTTTGACTCCCTCTTCCAAAGGGACAATCTGCAGAAGTCCCAGTTCTACAAAGGCCTCCCCAAAGTGCTGCCCAAACTGCCCAAGGTAGTACAACCAAATGTCGTGGTTGCATTTTCATTTTCAAGTGTATATCTTATGAAATGTCTGGGGGACAAGTGGTGAAAAATCCAACCCTAGTCACGGCTTCATTCTGTTTCTTCTCCTCTCAGAGAGTGGTGGTGTATCGAATCCTGCCGGCGCTGACCTCCGAGTTCATCAACCCGGACATGGTTCCCTTCGTGCTGCCCAACGTGCTGCTGATCGCCGAGGAATGCACCAAGGACGAGTACATCCGCCTCATCCTGCCCGACCTCACGCCTGTTTTCAAGCAGCAAGAGCCAGTTCAGGTAGAACACAGCACTCGGCATACGCGATGTGTGTACAAACGTCTGTGAGACAAAGTTGGGTTGTCGTGCGTTAACATGACCTTTCTAATCTAAGCATGTGTTGGTAAGCTGAACAAAAGCACTCAATCACTGACATGATTCTTTAAGAAAGACTCAAATGTTCCACTTTAAACCTTTTGCATGACGTTTTCTCCCTTTTGGCATGTTTGACATTATTAAGATGAGTATAACCGAGTTAAGAGATCTGTTTGTGCTCGGCCTGTCATTTTTATCAAGACTTGTCTCTCTCTGTATTTTTCTCTCCATGCTCCTTCAGGCTAGTAATATGGTGAGTGGTCTCTGCTGATTCGCTCCAGTCACACAGCTAGTTTGTGCGTTGTGTCGTCCGTAACACTAAAAGCCTAAACTAAACCTGCTGAAAGCACCGCCTGTGTTAGCTTCCACTTAACGCTGTACTCATCTGTGGAAAATAGCAAAAAAAATTCTCTTCCATTTGACTTGTATTTGCCTCACTGGGTGCCTGTGTTGTGCAGATCCTGCTGATATTCCTGCAGAAGATGGATCTGCTGCTGACCAAGACACCAGCGGAGGACATTAAGAACAGCGTGCTGCCGATGGTCTACAGGGCTCTGGAGGCCCCCTCTGTACAGATCCAGGTAAGAGGGAGGGAAATGGGGCTCATCAGCTGCTGCAGCCACGAGCTGCTGTATGCTTGTCTGTTTTTTTTTAGAAGCCAGATGCAGTGTCAAAAATATTTTTAGGCCTATTTGAGATTTTCGGGTGCTTTACTGCTTTGACACCTCATCTTTTTGAAGTTCAAAACACTGTCAGAATAGTCATCTTCACTTCATCGGTGTATATTTTTATCATCCCACTTGGATCGTTATTTTTTCCCCCCTTTGTACTCGGCGCTCTCTTATCACCTCGAGAGCGCAGTGAGAGTGAATGCGCATGGCATCATAAAAATGTCACAACATCTTATCTGTGGCCGAGCAGGAGCTGTGCCTCAACATCATCCCGACGTTTGCCAACCTGATTGACTACCCGTCCATGAAGAACTCCCTCATCCCTCGGATCAAGTCAGCCTGCCTACAGACCTCCTCACTTGCTGTGAGTCTCCTTCAGCTTGTACCTTTCAGGCTGCATGCCTGTGCACAGATGTCACACTATTGTCAATTACCAACTGAAATGTCAAAATGTTACCTCTTTGAAACTGTGGATTCATGTTTGACTCTGTGTATGCATCTTCCTCTGTGACTGCGTAGGTCCGTGTGAACTCTCTGGTGTGTCTGGGGAAGATTCTGGAATATCTAGACAAGTGGTACGTCATCGATGAGATCCTGCCCTTCCTACAACAGATCCCCTCCAGAGAACCTGCAGTACTCATGGGCATTCTAGGTAAAGAAACTAAAAACACTTAACACCAACAGTTGTGTAACGTTTGGGTCTGCTTAACGCTCTTTATTCTGAAACTCATAGGAGGGTTGTTTTTTTCTTTTTTTTTTGTTTTTTTCTTTTTCCAAAAGGTGCAAAATTACACTTCCAGAAAATGGAAAACTGAAATTAATGATGTATAAATCAGTGTATTTGACAGGGACAATACACGTAGGGCCACATTACATCTTGGCTAATTTGCAGTCCTTGTCCCTGGTTTGGCTTTTGATGAAAAAACAATTCACACAACACTATCAATAAAAGAGACAGACACCGGCACCACTACAGGCAGTGATTGTATCAGTAATGACTGAAAATACTGTAACTAAGAGCAGACAAAAGATTGTCAGACTGTCCAGTTTCAGATGAACAACCACGTTCCTCGGCAATACTCGAAAGCCATGAATGACTAAGGAGGGACTAAAAGTTAAAAAAGTTCAAATCAAGTGAAACTTTAACCAAGCTGCAGACTGTTTACACAAAGCAGAGAGGTTCTAATTAGAGGTTCTCTTGACACGTGTGGGTGTGTGTGTGTAGATCACAAAAAAATTGTATTATAACTGTTACACTGCAGAAACACATCCTTTAGTTCTCTCTTTTTCTAGCCATGATTTTACTGATTCTGTAGATGTGCAAGGCATCTTTAACTGCATATAGTGCAGTGAAAGATGATATGACGGTGAGTAAAAATGTGGCTGAAGCAGAGAAAATGCTCAGAAATTACTTAAGTGGTTCAGAGGGTTCAATAACATTCCCTTTCTCCTCTCTTTAGGAATCTATAAGTGCACCTTCAGCCACAAGAAGCTGGGC